>CM042158.1:5925694-5948174 GCA_023376005.1 Doryteuthis pealeii | reverse complement strand
CAAGAGAAGATGAAAGAGAGAGAAGAGAGAGAGAGAAAGGGGGTTTGAAAGAAGCGAGAGAGAAGCGAAGAGGCAGAGAGAGAGAGAGAGAGAGAGAGAGTGGGTGCAGTCATTTGGACTTAATGATGATGATGATGATGATGATGAGACAGACCCCCCCCCCAAACAAAAAACATGAAAGTTGGGTACAAAATAATTTAAATATCCTACCTCTGTGGTACTGAGAGACACGTTGCTTTCTTACCGTGTGACCCCAGACATACATTATCAATTTTGACTAGGATATAATTGTGTGTTATAGGGTGGATGGAGGGTTAATCTTGCTCCTTCTACCCGTGAGGATTAATTACCTAGGTGATGAATCTTCAAGAATTAAGAATACTTTACTAAATGAAAGTGCGTGACTAAAAAGGGCCACTTTTTCTTACCTTTTAGTTATATTATATATATATATATATATATATATATATAATAAACCAATTTTAGCGTAAGAAGCAGCACAATAGATTTATTGATTAGATCGCCATCTTTGTAGAGGTTGCGGGTGCACGTTCCCCGCGCGAGCCTGGATTCACTTAAGAAAAATCTTTGTGTTTATTTCAAGGTGTTTTCTTGACATTCATGATTTATTTGAACTACGAAAAAAAAAAAATGAATCAAAAAAAGGAGGAAGAATAAACGGGGAAGTTTTCAGCTAAAGAAAAAAAAAAGGAAAAGAAAGTTAGGATATAAAAATGTTAGAAAGAATTAAAGTTTGGGAAAGTCATTTTTTTTCATGATACTTTGAATCTAACAAATAATAATAATAATAATAATAATAATAATAATAATAATAATAATAATAATAATCCCAGCAAGAAGACCACAAAAAAGAACTTGTCAACTGGTGGATTTTGCAGTTCCAGCAGATCACAGGGTGAAGCTAAAGGAAAATAAAAAAATGGACAAATATCTGGACCTTGCCAGAGAACTGAAAAAGTTATGGAACATGAAAGTCAAAGTGATACCAATTGTAGTTGGTGCACTTGGAACGGTCCCAAAAGGATTGGAAAAGGGTTTGGAAAGTTTGGAAATCAGAGGAAGGATTGAGACCATCCAGAACACTGCACTGCTGCAATCTGCCAGAATACTCAGAAGAGTCCTGGAGACCCGAGGAGACTTGCTGTCACTCAGACTCCAGTGAAATACCATCAGCTAATGCTGATGTGAAAACTCCAAAGGAGTGAAAATAATAATAATAATAATAATAACCTGGACCTTGCCAGAGAATTGAAAAAGCTGTGGAACATGAGAGTGAAAGTGATACCAATTGTAGTTGGTGCACTTGGAACGGTACCAATAAACTTGGAAAAAAGACTGGAGGATCTAGAAATCCAATGAAATACCAGCAGATCACAGGGTGAAGCTAAAGGAAAATGAAAAAATAGACAAATATCTTGACCTTGCCAGAGAACTAAAAAAGTTATGGAATATAAAAGTGAAGGTGATACCAATTGTAGTTGGTGCACTTGGAACAGTCCCAAAAGGATTGAAAAAGGGTCTGGAATGTTTGGAAATCAGAGGAAGGGTTGAAACCATTGAGAATACTGCACTGCTGCAATCTGCCAGAATACTCAGAAGAGTCCTGGAGACCTGAGGAGACTTGCTGTCACTCAGACTCCAGTGAAAGACCACAGCTAACGCTGATGCGAAAACTCAAAAGGAGTAAATAATAATAATAATAATCATTAATAAAGGAGATTCAAACAAAATTACGACGTCACATTACCTAAAATCGTCCTCTTTGAACATTTAGACAGTCCTCATTGTTTTTTAAAACAAGTTTTAATAAATACATGACTGGTATTATATATCTATATATATATTTGTTTTATTTTAATACGTATTTAAAGTTTACATTTCAAATTGTTTTATTTTTAATCCTTTAATGAATTTGATGATTTTACTTACTTAGGGTACAAACTTGCTGACATTGAATTTTTAACTCCCAGCCCTCAGGCATTATGTTTCAAAAATCTATTTTTACATCGCCGGAGGACGTTTTTTAATTGTGTACTAGTTTAAAGAATAATGTTAAAAAAGTTATCAGGAAATGAAATAAATAAAAGATAAAACAAGGAAAAGCAAATAAAAAAAAAAAAAATACAAAAAAGAATAATAATAAAAACAAACAACTTCAAACAAGAATATACAAAGAAGATAAATTTTTTTTCGATATATGATTTGTTTATAGACCTAATTTTCATTAATTCCACTAGCAAATATATGCACCCTCCGGGTGCAAGTATTTAAGTTTTAATGTAATGAAATATCGTATTAAATTAATTATGTAACAGAGTGGGGGTATAATAGAAAAATAGAAATGAAACTTAGCTCTTCCACCACTCCCGTCTTTCATTGCTGAATTTTACTTATTCAACTATTTAGTTAAATTAGGGAATAAAGAATAAAATGACAGTTATTTTTCTTGTTAATGGATTTCATTTAAGATTCATTGAAGAGATGTTTGCTTATATTCATTAAAATAAAACCAAACAGTTAGAAATCAATAATACTAAACACATGTTTAATATAATCAGATTTTTAATATCAATATGCAAATTAGCCTTCCCATTCACACTGCAAACCGCTATTTTTTGTATATATAAATACAATTGCATGTTATTTGTATGTAGATATGGACAACACTAATAAAAAGGTGAAGCAATTTTATTAATAATTGAGGTTTAAATAAAAATAAAATCCGTAGAAGGTAAATAACTAAGGGAATTGTTACTTGAATAGTAATATAGTTTCAGTTACAGACAGAAAAACACATAATCTCCATTATAATAAGATGTGTATTAATGCTGATAGGTGACACTCAGCCACCACTTAGCAATCATATGATAAAAAGGGTTGGGTGTTTGCCGTTAGAGTAATTTGAAGAATGTGGACTGGACCTAATTATATAGGTGCTAGGGGTTGACACGTCCAGCCGATTTATTAGATTGGGCCTCTCCAACCACACGTCCCACCCAAGTAAAAACCAAAGGGAGTGTCCTGGGTGTGATATGAAACTACATATGATGGTGAGGCTCCTGTTCTGGAGATATGTGGGTTGTAGAGTTCCCCTTCATTACCATTACTTTCAGGTCCATTCTGACCAATTAGGGTCAAATAGATCTGTTTAAAAATTATTCTTTTTATTCCGTAGGGACCGTGTGCAAAAAAAGCTCTTAAGAAACAACTACACAAAAATGTAAATATAAACGTATAGGAACGCGATTCCTTAACATCTAGGCATAAAATAACCCTAGACAGGTTGACATGCCGTTATAATCAACAAATAAATTAATCAATATTCAAAAGTGAATTACGTGCATTGACAAAAAATATTATGGTTTTAATTGTTGTTTACGTCATATGGGGAATTAGCTCATATGGTAGAGCGCTCGCTTCGCATGTGAGAGGTACCGGGATCGATACCCGGATTCTCCAAAACTTAATTTCTTTAAAAGTATGTTTTTACTTATCAGCTGAACACGAAACATGGTATTGCCTGTAATAAAACTGGAGTTTACTTTTTTTTCTATATAAATTAATACTCTTGTTCCTTAATTGTACGGCCGTTATCATCTTCCAACACCCTCTGGTTAAAAATGAGACCGTCCAAATAATCCAAGACGAAATGTAAAAATGTAAATCCTGATTATCTGGTGTTGCTTATCCATCGGATTCTTATTTCTTATGAGTGTCCGTAATTAAATAATGGACCGTTTCGTTTTTATTATTAAAAAAAGAAAGGGAAGGAAAAGGACACGCAACACACAAAAATATAACAAGAAAGAAAGAAAAAAAGAATAGGGAAAAGATAGAGAGGTGGGGTGGGCGTGCGGAAGCGACAACGATAATTTGCTTCAATCGAACATAATGGAAAGATGAAAAGAAGAAAATAAAGAAAAAAATGAGTGGGAGAGAGTTAAATCAAGATTATAATACTTTTTACATATTGAACTATTAGCAATAGCTCTTAAGTAAACGTATCAAACATTTGTAACAATTAAATTATCATACTGTGTTATATCCATTCCTGCTAGTGTGTATGATTCCGACAACTATTCCGTTTAATGTGTGACTCATTCATCCGTGCATTTATTCTATTTCAAAATTCATTCCTTTCATTCTTTTCTCTTCTCCTTTGTAAAGGTCACTAAATTGACATGTTAGTTATATTTCATTTTTTATATAGGTATTTTTTCTATTTCTCGGAATTTTTGAGATGAGCTTGATAATTAGTATTATTTTGGATTATTCGGACTATTGTCCTCATCTTCATTGTTATCTGTACAACGTTTCGGCCGATGTGCCCTCGGCTTTCTTAAGGTATTTATTGTCGGATTCGAGAACTTTCTTGGACTTTTGAACCTTCTTTTCGGACTCGGGAACCTTCTTGTCGTAATCAGTAGCCATCACGAAACTAAGCAAAACAAGACATTAGGTTTATAAGTTCCTAAAATTCACATTGTATTGAATTGGACATATAGCCTAGTGGATAAATAAGACAGTTCTAAGTGACAGTTATCTCTAGACAGCAGGTTCAATCCTTATCAGGGGCAGCAGTAACATAGAATAATAATAACACAACTTAACACCTGTACCACAGCTATGGTTAGCGGAATGAGAACAGGATACCTCCGTGGACTGAATAAATGGTTAGATTCAAAGTTCCATGATGGTTCCCGAGTCCGAAAAGAAGGTTCCTGAGTCCGACAAAAAATACCTGAAGAAGCCAGAGGGCACATCGAACGAAACGTTGTACAGATAAAAATGGGTTTTTTTGTTTACCAATTTAATTTCAACCACGACATCTAGTCTTAGAATAATTTTGTTGTGTTTCATAAATCCCATTTATCAGTTGCTGCTGACCTTTAAATTCACATCGGTTCTATGTGGGAAATGGGGAAGGGGACTAAAGGAATCAGAGCCCATATACAAATCTTACTTAGTTTCAATATAGCTGGTCAAATAGGCGACACGGAAATAATTTCTGTAAGGCACTGCGTTCCCGTTTCTTTCTCGTGTTTCCATTTCTTTTGAACTTGTTTGTTGTTATCTTTTATTGAATGTTATATATTTCTTTCTTTGTACAGTTTTCACAGTGTTTATTAAACCTTGATGACATCAGTCAAGGCGTTAGCATTTTTCCCACACAGACCCGCGGCAATTACAACCATCTCGTTAAAATTCATTCATTTATTTTTTTTCTCCTGATTTTACCGTTACTTTCACTTTCACTTTTTATTATTCATTCATTTCATTACTTCTTAATCTCACTATTTACTGTTGTAGGGAATACATTCTTTACTTGCCACGGTTATTCTGTTAGGCTCAAGGTGGCACACCCAACAGGATTATAAAAGTGAAAGCGGCAAATTCAAAATAACTTCTAAACTTGAGAAAAGAACACGCATTTGTTTTGTTTTATTCTTAAATACACGAGTATGAGTCAAACTCACACATTCATCTCAGTTCATAAATACAGTTATGTAAATAAAATAATATAGGGACACGGCTTATGTATATAGGGGGAATTAGCTCAGATGGTAGAGCGCTCGCTTAGCATGTGAGAGGTACCGGGATCGATGCCCGGATTCTCCAATGTTTTGGTTTTCTTTATTTTAAATTCTCAAACTTATTTTTTAAGTTTAGCTTTATTATTATCATTATTATTAGATATTGTTTTTGTTTTTTGTTTTGCTTTGATTTTTTTTTTTTTTTTTTTCATGTTCTAAAATTGAACAAATAAGAAAAAAGGATTCTCCAGTGAATTCTTTTTTTTTTTTTCTTAATAATTTTCATGATATTGCATTTCGGTTCTTATTCAAATACTCGGATTCACCAATATTTTTTCAGGGGCCTACATCATTTGAAGTCTTATTCAAATGTACATCTGATATCTTCTGTCCCCCATTTATGTCACATGACACAGGAGAACAGGTTTATATGTAAGTGTTAATACTTTATCTTACCAACAACTTCAAGACATTACCTATAAAAGACTATTATCATATGAAGACATTTCTTCCATACTCATATGTATAAGCTATTCTTTGTATCTTCTATCATATTTTGTATTAAACTACTATTAGATTTTGGACCATATTACCTTTAGGCACCCCTTTTTGATCTCAATTAAGAAAGGACATGTTTTCATTTACACCATCAATATCCGTATCTATATATAGATATATGTATCTATCGATTTATAAAATTCTAAACAGTACAGTACATGATATTAAGTAAACACACACACACACACACACACATATATATATATATATATATATATATATATATATATATTATATATATATATGTATTATATAGGTACAATAAATAAACATGCATTTTCTACAACATTCCGTGTTTGGCTACCTTTCTCCACATATGAATACATATAAATACAATTGCATGTTATTAATATATATATATATATATATATATATATATATATATATAAGGGTGGTTTACCGGTTAATATGGGCACGATCGTTGAGGTGCACAGAATCCAGGGGTTAAGTCCGCGATAAAACAAATACAAAGTGCTCAATACAAAGTAGAGCAAATTCAATGAACACACGTGTAATCGGCTGCAATTAATCGGTACCTCGATTAATTCAGTGATTTGACCCTGAGGATCCTTATGGTGAGACTCGAGTAGGTTTCTATTGTATCCATTTCTTTAATATATATATATATATATATATATATATATATATATATATATATGGTCAACAGTATTAATAATGTAAAACAATTTTATCAATAATTGAGGTTTAAATAAAAATAAAATCATGGAGAATGTGACATAAATAACTAAGGGAAAATACAGAAGCAACCCCCCCCCAAAAAAAAAAACCGAAAAAAAGAAAATACAAAACAAACTATTGTTTATCGGACTAAAAATATTTCCACGCCTGATTAAACAAAGCTTGGTTGGAAGCTTTCAAAATTACTATTCCTATATTTCTCAATTGATTCAATCAATTTTGGAAACAAAACTTGCTTTTTCACAATAACAACAATAAAGACAACAAAGAAAAAAAAAAGAAAAGAAACAAGGAAGCTGCGACGCTATAAGTTTTTCTGTCCTTTTTGCATTATACTAGCAAATATATTCCCCCTTCGGGTGCAAGCATTTAAGTTGTAATATAATAAAATATGGTTATTTCCTATAACTCCAACATAAAAAGGGGAACCACACTGATTGACTGATAAATTATTTATTTATTGATCTACAAGGAAAAAAGAAGATGGAGTTAGGGTTTAGAGTTTAGGGTTTAGGGTTAGGGTTTATAGTTAGTTTAATGGGAAAATAATGGGTTGATTAATTAACAGATAAAATTCATTCAGAGTGGTTCCCCTTTTTATGTTGGAGTTATAGGAAATAACCTAAAATATTATATTAAATTAGAAAGGCTAATGAAACTAAATAAGATTTGAAACAGAGGAGGGTATAATAAAAAAAAATGAATTAATTTTATAATGCATCAGTTATTTTATTTCAAAACTTTAATTAGGTATTTCTGCTATGATAAATTAATATGTGAAATTCATTTAAAATATGAGCAGCATGATTTTAATTTTAAAATGTCATTATTAGATTCTAAAATATTTTTTTAATAATTACTTTAGTTTAGTATCAATCACCCATACTTTTTTGGTCGAAAACTGTATTGGAAATTTAACGTCCCACTTTTAAACGAACCAAATATTGATGTATATTATTTTTCTTTTATAAGATTGAATAATTATCGAAATGAGTAAAAAAGAAAAATCTCCAAAAATAATTTTTTTTTAGTTTTTATTTTCATTTTATTTTCCGGTTTTCGGTACTTATTTACTACCAGAGCAGATTCGTTTTTTTTCTTCTATTCACACCTTCGATCTTTTGTCTTTTTATTTAGGCAGAAAAAAGTTTCAATCACATATAACCCCACCGATATATTGCGCCCCCAAAATAAGAGGGGTCAAAGTTTAAAAAATCAGAAAGTTTGGAAATAAAATAACTGATGCATTATACAATTCATTCATTGCTCAATCAACACTGAAAATTTCATTAAAATCGGATAATTCCCTGATTTATTTTTTCAAACTTGGGGGTGGGGGTAGTTAAATTTGTTTTGTAAAAACACGGATTTTTCGACAAATTGGGTGTACCTAATAGTTTGTTTTTTTTTTTTCAATTTAGAAGCTTATTAAAAACTATTTTATAAAATGGTAGGCCAAGCTGTTGGAATAAATTAGAATTAACACATATTGATGTCATTATATTTCAAGATGTTTTACGACATTAACTTGAATCCACCCCACTTTACGGCAAGAGATATGGCGCCAAATTTGAATCGCACGTGGATATAATTCATCACGGGTAGCTCATGAGGTGTTATGGTTAGCGAACTAGATTATCAGACAATTGTTAGTGATTTCGATTCTCACTAGGTGCCCTTTTTATTTCAGCTAAATTGGGTAAATAACTAGCATTCAGCATCTGTTTTGTTTTATTCTTAAAAATACCAACAATCCTCACAACACAAATAAATACTATTTTGTGAACAAAATGACATAGGGACACACTTATTGATATGTGGGGAATTAGCTCAGATGGTAGAGCGCTCGCTTAGCATGTGAGAGGTACCGGGATCGATGCCCGGATTCTCCAGTGATACTTTTTTTATATTTTTATTTTTTTTATTTTATCATTAATTTTCATGATTTATATTTGGATTCTCATTCAAATTCTCGGATTCTCAAATGTTTTTTTTTTTTTTTTTTTTTTAAATTTTCAGGGTCCACCATTTGAAATCTTATTTAAATATACATCTGTTTATTTATTATCTTTTTTTACATCTTTTACTTTTAATCGACCCGTTCCTCCTTTTTTTCCTTCGTCTTTACTTTTGTTACTTTATATCTTGTCATTTTATTACAACCAAAGTTTTATTTTTTGGTGAGTGCAACCGACAAACACTTTGGAGGATTATATTAAAAAATAATAAAAACGAAAGAAAATTGACAAAAATATTACTGTCTGTCTTTTAAAAAAAATTTTTTTTAACTTTCTTCAAAGCATTCATTGTTTTTATACCAACAAAAGACTGTTTTTAATTTAGTTTCCTTGTGGTGTTAAATATATCAGCGAGGTTTGCTTTTCTATTCCTCTGTTTATATATTACACTCACGCGCCTACGGCCACACACACACACACACACACACACACACACACACACACACATATATATATATATATATATATATATATATATATATATATAAAGTCATCCACAGACACCGTGTTCCGGCGTTTCACGCCTCTTCAATGTGGCCACACACACACACACACACACACGGTTATATATATATATATATATATATATATATATATATATATATATATATATATATATATATATATATATATATATATATATATATATATATATATATACAGGGTGACACCAAAAAACAGGCTCCACACAGACTTTTAAAAAAAGTCAGGCTTGTTTTTTGTGCTCTCTCTCTCTCTCTCTCTCTCTCTCTCTCTCTCTATATATATATATATATATATATATATATATATATATATATATGTTAATGTATGAGTAGTAGCTTACCGGTGGGTACGAGTACTATCATTGGAAGCCCACAGTATCCAGGGGCTAAGACCGAGAAAAAACAAATACAAAGTGCTCAATACAATGTAGAGCAACAATTTATTTATATAATGGATAAAAGTAACCTACTCGCGTTCGTCTATAAAAGATAAGTCCCATTCCAACGGGCATGCATTGTACCAACTGAGATTAATCAAAAACTCGATTAATTCAACGGATGTAACCCTGAAGAATCAATCGATGAAACTCGAGTAGGTTACTTCTATCCATTATATATATATATATATATATATATATATATATATATATATAAAATGAAGGACAGCAAATAAGAAAAGTGTTTGCATAGAAAAGTGCTCAATGTTTTAATGGGTGTGATATAAAATAAACAAATAAATTAAAATATTAATTATATAAATAAAACAAAATATATATATATATATATATATATATATATATATATATATTCTGTAGAAGGGATTTTTATCCCGAAATATTAAGAATAAATTACAGGTTAACAAACAACACCATAGTTACCTTCTTTTTTCTTTACACTTGCATTGTGATAGCCTTCAAAACCAACCAACAAATCTATATTTTCATTTTTTGTGTTGTTTTACAAGAGATTTTTGGGTTGACTTCTGATTTAGGTTGGAGAATTAAAACGGAAAGTTTTTTGGTGGTACCCAATGACAGTTTAAGTACAGTCTATGAATTAACATTTTGCGAATTGGGTTACAGTTTTAGGGGATTAAGGTTGTTTTTAATTACGTATTGCTTTAAAAAAAATTACTATACATATAATGTTGAAATTAATTACAATACTAATACATTGCAATACTAACACAAACAACTGTCTCAATAATAGATTCAATAATTAATTTCAATGTTATATATATATATATATATATATATATATATATATATATATATATATATATATATATATCGTTTTGTCCCATGCTTGTGCCCTTGTGTTACATCCTACCCGTGCGATCTTTGAGGGTAAATTCATAACAATCAAAGTTTGTTCATATCTATCTATCTATCTATCTATCTATCTATCTGTCTGTTTGTTTGTTAGAGTAAGTGCCTCTAACCATTCTACAATCTCCAGCAAATACAGCACAAAAATATGGCATTACAATAAATCTTTCGCTTTCTTTCTTTCTTTCTTTCTTTCTTTCTCTCTCTCTCTCTCTTTCTCTCTCTCTCTCTCTCTCTCTTTCTCTCTCTCTCTGTGTCTCTGTTTGTCTCTCTCTCTATCTCTCTATCTCTATCTCTATATTTCTATTCTCCCGATTTCTGCTTTCTTTGTATCATTTTCTGTTTCTTCATCTTTCCTTCCTATTTTTTCTAATGCTTTCTTTCTTTCTTTCTTTCTTTCTTTCTTTCTTTCTTTTCTTCTTTCTTTTTTTTTTTTTTTTTTTTCAGTTTTCTTTTCTTTCTTTTCTTTCTTTCTTTTTTCTTTCTTTTCTTTCTTCTTTCTTTCTTTCTTTCTCTTTCTTTTTTTCTTTTTCTTTTTTTCTTCTTTCCTTTTCTTTCTTTCTTTCTTTTTTCTTTCTTTTTTCAGTTTTCTTTCTTTCTTTCTTTCTTTCTTTATTGATCTTTTGTCCATTTTATTTCTTTATTGGTTTCTTTGTTTTTCCCACTTCATTATAACAAGGAAATTTCTCATTAATCTATAGTAAAACCAGGGTTGTGTAAATGTAGGTTACACACACACACACACCACACACACACACACACACACACACACACCACACACACCACATATATATATATATATATATATATATATATATATATATATATATATATATATATAATGAAGACGCAAAAGCAATTTTAGTTATTTTAAATAGACAATACTGGGGAGATTGTTTATACCGGTTGGGGAATTAGCTCAAATGGTAGAGCGCTCGCTTCGCATGTGAGATGTACCGGGATCGATACCCGGATTCTCCACGATAATACTTTTCTTTGGTTAATATTTCAGTGGTTTAAAAGTCCTCGGCTGAATTCGAGAAGAGAATTCATAATGCTTTTAATGAAACTGTTTTTTTCTACTCTTATTTTAACTTTCCACGATAGATGAATAGATAGATAGATGTATAGATATGAACTTAGACTGATAGATGGATATAGATTGACAGATATAGACAAATGGACAGACATACTGAAGATAGATAGATAGATAGATTGACGGGTTGGACTTGTTTTAATTATGTACTCTATCTAATTTCACGAAGTTTGTGGTCAGTTTCTTGGCATTATTAGTTTAGTGCAATGGAGGAGTACTGCTTGGAGACGGATTCCCAGGGATGGGCATGTGAAAAATACCGGTATTGGGGTTAGTTAGTGTCAGGGAGAATGTTTGGTCGGGTCCCCGCTCACCAATATTAGCATAAGTATATTGAATGATCTACTAATGTAAAATAATAATGAGTCTGGATGTTATGTTGTGACGTCAGCGGTGGGTTGATGTGTTATGCAAGTGGGAAAAAAAAACAGAATTAGTCGGGACAACAGTGCGAAGAGTAAACGAGGTGGTGTGAAAGTAGGGAGTAAGTCTGAAGGGTCCGAAAAAGACGGGCGGAGAGTTTGGGATGGGTGACGAAACGAGATGGATCGGAATGGCGGTCTTGTCCGTTCGAGGCCAAAATCTCCGCGTCTTTGTCTTGGATTTATACCGTAAACTAAAAAGAGCTCTAAAGTAAAACAACAAAGTCTTGTGTTCGTTCTTAAAAACTAAGCAATAACAGAAGATAAGACATCCCAAGAAACAAATAGTTTCCAGATCCGGAGAACAGAGAGAAGCCAGGTAGTCCAACAACAGTCAAGATACTCAGATGTCCAGTAGTAACAGAGATAAGAAGATCATAAAAGAAGATAAGTATACCTATATAAATTTCGGCTAATGTGGTACCGTGAATGAATATCATAACCAGCTTTAGAATCAGGAAATAACGAATCTCCCACCTGTTTTGAGAGGTTGCATTCCAATACACATCCTACACACAGTTAGAAAGACTCGAGGAAACGAATCCATCATTCGCATCAACATCATGTTAAAATAGATGAAAAGAAAGACAAAATTTAATGCACGCATACATAAAAACATAAAAGTATTACATTTTCTCAAAACGGTAGAGTCTGGACTGTCTTTGGTCATTAAGCCATATCAGTTTTATGCTTCAATGACGAAAAGAGATAAAGTACACCCTGGGGTTAGAGTGTTATATATCCCTTAACATATCTCGGGTATATAATGGGAAAGAGAGACAGAGTAGAGATGATAGGATGATGAGATGGGGGTTCTTACTTGTTAACTCAGCTGCCATATTCTTCAGGGCTGACTTCTCGGGCTGGTTCTGTGGGGCTGTTTCTTCTTTCTTGTCGGGCTGATTTCTTCGGGTTGATTCTTCTTCTTTTTCGGGCTGGTCATTTCTTGTTTAAATTAATCAACAAGACTTTGTTGTTTTTCTTCTAAGCTTTTATCAACAACCCAGTCCCTATATAACCACAGCGGTGAGTGCGACATATCGAGAGCGGACAACACGTCTACTCTCAGCCAGTGACTAGTCGCATCTAAACTAAAACGTAAAATAATCTCCCACGCCTCTAATGGCGCGTTTTTTCAATGGGTCAAGTAATCGTCGAGGTAACTTACCACTGGACCCTCGTTATTCTGAATCTAATGAACCCCGATTCAAAATATCTTACTACAGGTACGTACACAATTCTTTGACTATCCATGAATTATGTAACAAAAGTCCGGAAATGTGATAAAACGTTACATCAAATCTCCAATTCTTTAAAATTGCTTGCAATTTACAGGCAACTTGTGGCAATTATTTTTAACATATTGCTTAAAACCACTTTAAGCAATCATAAACCTAATGGTTACGGAAATTTCCCACTCATCTTCTTCCGATTTTAAATCTAACGAATCTTATTCAAAAGATATTCTTACTACAGGTACGTACACAATTCATTGACTATCTATGAATTGTGTTACAAAAGTAACTCTTTTGTTTAACGAACAGCAATGTAAAAGCATTTCTACTTCACTCGAAAAGCAGAGATAAAAAAAGTGATGGCATCTTTATTCTTCAAAGAACGGAGACGAAAGGGGACGAAAAAACGATTCTCTTATTTTCATGTGACCACGATGCATACAAAAAAGACACGCCCATAAAACCCAATGGAAGATAATTATTTATTGTCTCACTACACATCAAAAACTCGTTTAAATGTTGCGCCCCACGCGTTTGTGTGGGAGTTGTGGTAATAATTGTAAGAAAAGCGTGGTTCTTTTTTCTTTTTATTTTTTAATTGCTAGTAAAATAGATCACTAATTAGGACTGAGCCTATTCTAGTAGTGATCACCCCAAGCGGAGTTTAACAGGTTTGAATTCAGAGTTTTCCTTCTCGTAGACTGGTTGCCTTAGCAAGGTTAAAGAGCCCAATCTGCCCTACTATTTACCCATAGCGGGAGGGAGAGTAGTTGGATCCATACCTTTCCCAAATGTATTAGTGCTATGTGAACTGTAGCTTCGTCCAGGATTTGAACTCGGGTCGACGAGTCCATTTCCTACGACTTTAATCATTACACCACGCGCCTCCAACTTCGCGTCGGCATTCTCCATTTGAGACGCTTCAGGCACCGGACAATAAACTCAGCCCTGTCCCTTTAAATCTTTGAGGCAGGTGTGGCCTGGGGGGCGCCTAGAGTTATGTGGGCTTGATAAATACCTAGTGCAATCTGGTCGTAGATATAAGTATTGTGGAGGACGGTGCTTTGATTTGAGATAAATATGAAACTCTCAACCTCGTAGAAGTTCATTATAGATTTGATGAATGGTTAGGGTCGGCCCGTATTACCCCCCCAAAAAAAAAACAAAAAAAAAAATCCCGACTGAAGGGTTCTCAAGATTGCCCAGGTGCTCCGTGAGAGCAGGTTTCATATATTTTATATGAATGCTACCAGTGACACTGATATCTTTTTGATTTAGAGCGACCTAGGACGCACATATTTGCTTTGAATTAGTCCCCGGAAAAATTAATGGCTCCCAACTAAAGTTTCTCATATAGATTGTAGGGTCTTTGTTTATGATCTGGGAAAAAAAAAACTAAAGCCGCCTAATTTGTAAACTATCCTGTGTAATTCGTTTCTAAAAAAAATATTGAAATGTATGAGATGAGGGTTCTTACTTGTTAAATCGGCTGCCATATTCTTCAGGGCTGACTTCTCGGGCTGGTTCTGTGGGGCTGTTTCTTCTTTCTTGTTCGGGCTGATTTCTTCGGGTTGATTCTTCTTCTTTTTCGGGTTGGTCGTTTCTTGTTTAAATGAATCAACAAGACTTTGTTGTTTTTCTTCTAAGCTTTTATCAACAACCCAGTCCCTATAAAACCGCAGCGGTGAGTGCGACATCTCGAGAGCTGACGACACGTCTACTCTCGGCCAGTAACTAGTCGCATCTAAACTAAAACGTAAAATAATAGTTAGCTTGAAATGGGGGGGGGGAGAAAAAAGATAAACACTGGGACGCATGGATACGATTTCTGCGTCCTTTTGTGCGTCAGTGACGTAGGACGCATACCTATCAGCATCTCTGTGCTACTATCAAAATTGCCATAGTTAGAGTGGGAGTCCCGTATCATAGATTCGGAGTGGGGAAGTGAGACCCTAACACTGGTCCTATTGGGGCACACTCATTAAACCGGCAATGGCTAATCCGGATATTGCCGGATTAGTGATAGTATCTTTATTTCATATTAAGAAAACGGTCATTTTTAAAAACTTTTTCTGGGGAATAAAATATTTTATAGAAAAGGAATACACCCGTCAAAATTTGAATGTTCGGAATATCTATATATCAACACGCTTGTATTATTTGGATTATTCGGACTATTGTCCTCATCTTTATTCTTATCTGTACAACGTTTCGGCAATAAAGATGAGGACAATAGTCCGAATAATCCAAATGATCAAGCCTCATCTAGAAAATTCAGAGAAATACGCTTGTTCCTAAATCTTCCGTCCGTTATCCTTTTGCAACACCCTCTGGTGACCATCCAAATCCTTCAAAATGAAATGCAAAAATGTAAATACTGATTATCTGATGTCGCTTAGCCGCTGAGTTCTTATTTCTTATGAGTGTCCCCACCCTAGCTAAATAATGGACTATTATATATAATTGATTTTATTATGAAGAAAGAAAGGAAATTCTGCACATGATAAAAATAATAAGAAAAAAAAGAAAAGAAAGAGAGTAAAAGAAGAAGTATATATATATATATATATATATATATATATAATATAATATTTATATAATATAGAGAGAGAGAGAGAGAGAGAGAGAGGCGAGAGAGAGAACGCGAAAGCAATAATCCTAATCTGTTTCAATCGATGATGAAAAGATAGATAGATAGATAGATAAGAGAGAGAGAGAGAGAGAGAGAGAGAGAGAGAGAGAGAGAGAGAGAGAGAGAGAGAGAGAATTAAATCAAGATTATTATACTTTTTACATATTGATCTATTTTGCAATAACTCTTAAGTAAACATATCAAAGTTGTAATAATTAGATTATCATACTGTCGTATATCCACAGGTCCTGCTAGTCATTATAATATCCTCTCTCCAGAATAAGTAATGAGATTTTTTTAGCGGGATCTAAAAAGTATCTCATCATTATTAATTCTAATATCATTTTTATTGTTCCGTATTAGGAACAAAGGATGGAAGAAACATTATCATATGCAAAAAAAAAAAAATAAATAAATAAATAAATAAATAAAAATAAAAATAAAATAAATAAATAAATAAACAAAAAATGTTGTTTATCAATAAATGAACAACATACAAAGAATCTTTTTAAAAATTTTTTAATTTACATTAAAAAAAAAATATTCACTGGAGAATCCGGGCATCGATCCCGGTACCTCTCACATGCTAAGCGAGCGCTCTACCATCTGAGCTAATTCCCCGTATCTTTCTTACTAACAGATTTAATTAAATTAACATTCTGTGTCAAGTAGCAATATCAGCAGTTAAATGTCATTCTTTGCCTAAGAAAACGTTTTAAAATTGACATGAGAAGCGCATGCGTGTAGGTGTCAGTAACTTGGGGGTCAACCACCCTTCTAAATTAGAGTAAAAAGAAAATAGGGATTATTCGAGCAAAAAGAAGGAATAATATCGGACAGAGAAATTAAGGCTATTAGTAATAATGACACACTAACTGCCGGTCAATATAGTTAACAAAATTTACAACTTTTATAGAATAACCCACCCATAACTTTAGTCTCTCTCTCCCCACCCTCTCTCTCTCTCTAACTAACTAACTATATATATATATATATATATATATATATATATATTATATATATATATATATATAGTGATTGCCACTTCTTCGCAGAAGAAAGCCATTTCTACAAGTAGTTCGGTTGTGAGCACGTAGAGGGACCACTAGTCCAAATTTGTTTTTATGTTCCCTGTCACACATGAACCCCTTTCTCAACTTCCTCTCGCATGCGACCGTATATGACTGAGAAGTCCAGCCCTCAACAGACAGGCCCGGCCACACAGGTCACATATATAGTCAGTCTTAAATGCGGGAAATGTGTCCATGCCATCCATCATGTGCCGCTTACGTAGAGGCCGCTGCAGGATGGGGTGCTCCAGCTGCCTTACCTCAAATCCTTACAGCTACCATCTGCCTGCCTTTCCAAAAGAATGTGTACCTGACCCCTACATATATATAGTGGAACCTCGGTTCTCGAACGATTATGAAGCCGAACGATTCAGAAAAAAATTTGAGTAAAAGAGGTCTCAGTTGTCGAACAAATTTACATTTTTATGTGTTATCCGTTGTTTAAATACACGTCTTTACATATTATGTATAACTGTAGGCACGTAAATGTATATTTACCAACCCCTTCGCACGGGCAGAATGTGACACAAGTTCAATTTCTTAAGCGGAGTTCAACAGGTTTGAATTCAGAGTTTTCCTCCTCCTAGAACGATTGCCAAAGCAAGGTTAAAGAGCCCAGTCTGCCCTACTATTTATCCATAGCTGGAGGGAGAGTAGGATTCATACCTTTCCTAAGGGTATTAGCGCTGTGAAATGCAATTACCACATCCAGGATTTGAACTCGGGGCGACGAGTCCATTTCCCATGACTTTAACCATTACACAACGTGCTTCCATGTAGGCACGTAAATAGACATTCATCTGATGATCAAGAACACATTAATCCACTTTTACACAATTTCTTATGGGAAATATTGTTTCATAGGTATTGCCATTGATGGCGTCATATCTGTATTTTACAAAATAAATTCCCCACCTCCCCGCAATTGACCCCCCCGCAAAAAAAAAAATCAGGGAATTATCCGATTTTAATGAAATTTTCAGTGTTGATTTATGAATTAAGGTCAATTTGATTTATGAAACACAAGGTCAATTTCTCAAGCGGAGTTTAACAGATTTGGATTCAGAGTTTTATTTCTTCTACACAGGTTACTTAGCCATGATTAAAGAGCCCAGTTAGCCCTAATATTTACCCGTAGCTGAAGGGAGAGTAGTTGGATGCATACCTTGGTAATTATGAACTTTTGTTTAGTAAATTAGGGTGTCCCAGAAAAAACAGAACCTACAAATTTTGTAATAAAACTGTTAATTTTCCCATTAAACAAATAAATTAGGGTTTAGGGTCTAGGCAGACCCAGAAAAAACAGAACCCAAATTATTTATTTATTTCCCCATTAAACTAACCCTAAACCCTAAAACCTAACCCTAAACCCTAATTTATTTGTTTAATGTGAAAATTAACAGTTTTATTACAAAATGTGTGGGTTCTGTTTTTCTGGGACACCCTAATTTACTAAACAAAAGTTCATAATTACCCATACGCTATGTGAAATGCTAATAGCCTCGTCCAGGATTTGAACTTTGGTCAACACGTTTATTTCCTACAACGATAACCATTGCACCACGCATATCCACTTATGTTTTTATATGTGTCAAATTTCAGATCCAACACACTTATCTCCCCCCCCCTCCACTTAACCAAGAAATCATCCTACGTTCATAAATAATCGTCTTGACATATGTCATATATCGTAGGTTTGAACGTAAGTCACATATAAAAATCAATGACGGTTGAATTTCGCCACTTGATACAAATTTTGCTTAAACTCGTCGTCAAAATTAAAACGGAAACCTTTTTGGTGGTGATCCATGACAGTTTAACTACAGTGTAAATGACTTTTTTTGCGAATTGGGTTACGGCTTAGGAGTTTGGGGATTAAGGTTTGTCTTAATTACATATTGCTGAAACCCCCCCCCCCAAAAAAAAAAAACCCAAATTACTGATTCAATTTAATTAACCATTGAAATTAGTTATTGAATCCAACGGTAGACACATTAGTCTCAGTTGTTTGTAGATATTGCAATGTATAATTTCAATTAAACTTGGGTTTAAAAAAAATATTTTTTTTTTTCAACTTTGAATGTATAGTTAATTTGGTTTTTGTTGGTTTTTTTAGAAGAAATAAAACTCAAATTCAACCTATGTTTAAACCCCGCTTGAGAAATGACCTTGTGTTTCATAAATCAAATTACCTTAATTCATAAATCAACACTGAAAAATTTCATTAAAATCGGATTATAATTCCCTGATTTTTGGTAACCCAATTCGCAAAAAGTTCATTCACACTGTAGTTTAAACTGTCATGGATCACCAAATAAGTTTCCGTTTTAATTTTGACGACGATTTGCAAGTTTTAAACCCAAACTTTACTGAGAGAACTAATTTTCTATTCTCTTTTAAGATCGTTACCTTTGTAGAATTGTGCGGGTATTAGTGTGCTTGATTTTAAAACTGTTGTATACCCACATATCGGGTATATAAGTGTAGAGAGAGAGAGAGACGAGAGAGAGAGAGAGAGAGAGGAGAGAGAGAGAGAGAGAAGGAGAAGAGAGAGAGACTCTTACTTTTAACTCGGCTGTCATATCTGCAGGGCTGATTTCTCGGCTGATCCAGTGGGTTGCTTTTTCCGGTGGTTCCTCTTCTTTTTTCGGGCTAGTCATTTCTTGTTTAAAGAATCAATAAAAACCAGACGTATTGTTTTTCTTAACTCTTTTATTAACCAGCCCAGTTCAGCCCATTAAACTGCAGCGTTTCGAGAAAGCGACATCTTGAGAGCCGACAACAACGGCACAACAATAGTAACAGAGCCAAGCGAAAGAACATTGGTAAGCGAAGGGATCAGTCACAGAGTCCGATCTTTTTAGAAACCGGGTGAACTAAAAAAAACAAAAAATAAACAAAGTAAGCTTTAAAATACTAATAAGACTTTGTAAAAAGGAAAATTCATTAACACACCACATCTTTATGATTTGTTGTTCATTTGATACAATTTATAATATACCATATAAAAGACAATTTCGTTACGACAAAAATTATTAGAATCGCTAATAAAGTTAAGTATTATTAAATTAAATAGTTTTTAAAATCTAAATATGACATTTTAAACTTAACATCATATTCATATTTTAAATGATTTTAATATTAATTTATCATAGTAAAATACCTAATTAAATCAAAAAGATTCAAATAAAATAACTGATGCATCTATAAAATCATTAATTGATAAATTAACACTGAAACTTTCAATTAAAATTGGATAATTCCCTGTTTTGGGTAATTTTATTTTTTTAAAGACGGATTTTACGCCATTTTAAGATAACACTTACGGTCATATTTGATCAAAATTGACCGAAAAAATCGTTTTTAAATGTATAAAAAATAAATTATATATGTAAGATTATTTTCTTTTTTTTTTTTTTTTTTTTTTTTTTTTATCTGATGCTCATTATGTTCTGCCTTTTTCGACTTAGACAAAAAGTTTAAAACCTTAAATAATTCGTATTAATTAATTTAATTCGTTTTTAAAATGAAAAGCAGCACGAAAAAAGTGGAAGATATACCTATATTATAAAAACAACACTATTACGAATATGGAATCCTTTAAAAACAAACAAAAAAGATTAGTATGGTTTTATTGAATAATATTAAACAATTCTTACTATGTTTCAAATGAAGATAATTCGCAAAAAGTAACTACCAACTTTGAGCGTGTTATTATTACTATGGAAAAAATAATACATTTAAAAACTTTATAAAAAAAAGAAAAAAGAATAGTATTGCCTATTATTAAATAATATAAAAAAAAGTAATTACCAGCCTGGAGAATCCGTTGCATCCGATCCCCCCAATGCGGGTACCCTTCTCGCATGCTAAGCGAGCGCTCTACCATACTGAGCTAAAATTCCCCGAACTAACATTACTTGTGCAGAAGAACGCATTTCGTAAGTTGCATTATTAGGATGCAGCGTTTGTCCTTCTGTTGCTATGAACTACCCCCACATTCGTATATACACAATATAATTCGCGCCCTTTTATACGATCTGAGACCTTTCAAAATATTTTACACTTTGGCTAATATTATTTGCATATAAATGTAAATTTCTCATTTATTCACGATAAAACATTATAATTAAACATCAATACAATTACCAAACAGAATTGTCTTCTACGCTTCACACTGAATTGAATGGAATGAGAAAATGAAAGAAAAAGAAACTAGCCTAACCGCTTGTCGTCTTTGAAAAATACATTTTATTATTAGTTGCTAGTCGCTAGTGATACTGCTATTACTAAAGATTCGATTAATTCAATAAGACAATGATGATGATGATAATTCCGATGATGAATTATTCGATGACAATGATAATCTACGGCCAACAATTCAATAATATTATCATTTACTGGGCTGCTCCTTCTTGTGCCAAACTAGCTTCAGCTTTTAAGACACAACTATAGTTATCAAACTCTACACTACTACTAGATATATTACCACGTACCCCACGTGTACGGGTTAGGCACAAGTTCCTTATTAAATGGGGACAAACTCTATGAACCGAAGCTCATGTGGTGTTGCCTACTGCTACTACAACTACTACGTGGTTTACTGTAAAACGTAACTAGGTAAGTTGATTCATCAGCTTGCAGACGATTTTTCGGAGGTGTCGTTTAAAATAAGTAAGGCTATCCCCAGGGTTGAGTTAATTTGTTACCAAAGCGTATAAAAGAAAAGAAAAGAATTTATCAGTTATTCACGGCTTACAGGGGATATGGGGTTAATTATCCAACTCAGTTGTGTACAACCAGTAGTATGAGGCACCCAGTAGGGATCGAATACATTAACAATGATCTGCCAAATCTAACTTACAAACCTTTTACACCCACATGAGTGCGTTATGTCTAATTGAATGGACCCCCCCACCCAAACAAAAAAGACATACAAATTAAAATAAAACGGATAAAAAAAATTATGTGTGAACAATAAGTTTTCTTTAGCGAAAAAGCGCAATACAAATAATAGTAGGTTCGCACAACAAACTTAAGAAACATATCAGGAATGTGCAAAAGTTACCGGCGAAGTATTGTCTAAATTTAGAGACTTAACTTCGCGCGAAACTTTAAGACTTCTTAACTTTGAAATAAATACGGATAATAATTAATATAAATCATCGTATCACATATCTTGTGCATTTTAGCATTATCAAATAAGAAGTAGCCTTCTATACCGACATATTTACAAAACATCGCCAGATTTCCTTCCACAGTAGCAAACATGACCACACTGTAGGCTTATACTTGCATAAGCCGGTCGGAAAATTTTAGGGTTGATCCAGAAGAAAGACGAACCCACAAACTTTGTAAATTAAAACTGGTTAATTAACTTAG
>CM042158.1:5872512-5925594 GCA_023376005.1 Doryteuthis pealeii | reverse complement strand
CCAGGGAAAAATACAGAAGCAACACCCCACCACCACCCCAAAAAAAAACCGAAAAAAAGAAAATACAAAACAAACTATTGTTTATCGGACTAAAAATATTCCACGCCTGATTAAACAAACCTTGGTTGGAAGCTTTCAAAATTACTATTCCTATATTTCTCAATTGATTCAATCAATTTTGAAACAAAACTTGCTTTTCCACAATAACAACAATAAAGACAACAAAGAAAAAAGAAAAGAAAAGAAACAAGGAAGCTGCGACGCTATAAGTTCTTCTGTCCTTTTTGCATTATACTAGCAAATATATTCCCCCTTCGGGTGCAAGCATTTAAGTTGTAATATAATAAAATATGGTTATTTCCTATAACTCCAACATAAAAAGGGG
Organism: Doryteuthis pealeii; assembly: GCA_023376005.1. Classification (NCBI taxonomy): domain Eukaryota; kingdom Metazoa; phylum Mollusca; class Cephalopoda; order Myopsida; family Loliginidae; genus Doryteuthis; species Doryteuthis pealeii. The sequence goes on along the minus strand of CM042158.1, from coordinate 5,925,209 downwards.
AACCACACTGATTGACTGATAAATTATTTATTTATTTATTCATCCACTAGGAAAAAAGAAGACGGGGTTAGGGTTAGGGTTTAGGGTTAGTTTAATGGGAAAATAATGGGTTGATTAATTAACAGATAAAATTCATTCCGAGTGGTTCCCCTTTTATGTTGGAGTTATAGGAAATAACCTAAAATATTATATTAAATTAGAAAGGCTAATGAAACTAAATAAGATTTGAAACAGAGGAGGGTATAATAAAAAAAAATTAATTAATTTTATAATGCATCAGTTATTTTATTTCAAAACTTTAATTAGGTATTTCTGCTATGATAAATTAATATATGAAATTCATTTAAATATGAGCAGCATGATTTTAATTTTAAAATGTCATTATTAGATTCTAAAATATTTTTTTAATAATTACTTTAGTTTAGTATCAATCACCCATACTTTTTTTGGTCGAAAACTGTATTGGAAATTTAGCGCCACACTTTTAAACGGAACAAATATTGATGTATATTCTTTTTTCTTTTATAAGATTGAATAATTATCGAAATGAGTAAAAAAAAAAAAATCTCCAAAAATTATTTTTTTTAGTTTTTATTTTCATTTTATTTTCCGGTTTTCGGTACTTATTTACTACCAGAGCAGATTCATTTTTTTTTCTTCTAGTCACACCTTCGATCTTTTGTCTTTTTATTTAGGCAGAAAAAAGTTTCAATCACATATAACCCCACCGATATATTGCGCCCCCAAAATAAGAGGGGTCAAAGTTTAAAAAATCAGAAAGTTTGGAAATAAAATAACTGATAATTCATTCATTGCTCAATCAACACTGAAAATTTCATTAAAATCGGATAATTCCCTGATTTATTTTTTCAAACTGGGGGTAGTTAAATTTGTTTTGTAAAAACGCGGATTTTTCGACAAATTGGGTATACCTAATAGTTTTTTTTCAATTTAGAAGCTTATTAAAAACTATTTTATAAAATGGTAGGCCAAGCTGTTGGAATAAATTAGAATTAACACGTATTGATGTCATTATATTTCAAGATGTTTTACATTAACTTGAATCCATCCCACTTTACGGCAAGAGATATGGCGCCAAATTTGAATCGCACGTGGATATAATTTATCACGGGTAGCTCATGAGGTGTTATGGTTAGCGAACTAGATTATCAGACAATTGTTAGTGATTTCGATTCTCACTGGGTGCCCTTTTTATTTCAGGTTTTGTTCCACAGCTAAATTGGGTAAATAACTAGCATTCAGCATGTGTTTTGTTTTATTCTTTAAAATACCAACAATCATCACAACACAAATAAATACTATTTTGTGAACAAAATGACATAGGGACACCCTTATTGATATGTGGGGAATTAGCTCAGATGGTAGAGCGCTCGCTTAGCATGTGAGAGGTACCGGGATCGATGCCCGGATTCTCCAGTGATATTTTTTTTATTTTTTATTTTATCATTAATTTTCATAATTTTATATTTGGATTCTTATTTAAATGCTCGGATTCTCAAATGTTTTTTTTTTGTTTTCTTTTTTTTTAATTTTCAGGGCCACCATTTGAATCTTATTTAAATATACATCTGTTTATTTATTATTTATTTTTTTACATCTTTTACTTTTAATCGACCCGTTCCTCCTTTTTTTCCTTCGTCTTTACTTTTGTTACTTTTTATCTTGTCATTTTATTACAACCAAAGTTTTATTTTTTGGTGAGTGCAACCGACAAACACTTGTGAGGATTATATTAAAAAATAATAAAAACGAAAGAAAATTGACAAAAATATTACTGTCTGTCTTTTAAAAAATTCTTTTTTTTTTAACTTTCTTCAAAGCATTCATTGTTTTTATACCAACAAAAGACTGTTTTTAATTTAGTTTCCTTGTGATGTTAAATATATCAGCGAGGTTTGCTTTTCTATTCCTCTGTTTATATATTACACTCACGTGCCCGCGGCCACACACACACACACACACACACACACACACACACACACACACACACATACACACACACACCACATACAATATATATATATATATATATATAATATATATAATATATATATATATTAAAGTCATCCACAGACACCGTGTTCCGGCGTTTCACGCCTCTTGAATGTGGCTACACACACACACACACACACACACACACAGAGGTTTATATATATATATATATATATATATATATATATATATATACAGGTGACACACAAAAAAACAGGCTCCACACAGACTTTTAAAAAAAAGTCAGGCTTGTTTTTTTGTGCTCTCTCTCTCTCTCTCACTCTCTCTCTCTCTCTCTCTTCTCTCTCTCTCTTCTATATATAATATATATATATATATATATATATATATATATATATGTTAATGTATGAGTAGTAGCTTACCGGTGGGTACGAGTACTATCATTGGAAGCGCCACAGTATCCAGGGGTAAGACTGAGAAAAAACAAATACAAAGTGCTCAATACAATGTGTAGACAAACATTTATTTATATAATGGATAGAAGTAACCTACTCGCGTTCGTCTATAAAAGATAAGTCCCATTCCAACGGGCATGTATTGTACCAACTGAGATTAATCAAAAACTCGATTAATTCAACGGATGTAACCCTGAAGAATCAATCGATGAAACTCGAGTAGGTTACTTCTATCCATATATAATATATATATATATATATATATATATATATATATAATAAAATGAAGGACAGCAAATAAGAAAAGTTTTGCATAGAAAAAGTGCTCAATGTTTTAATGGGTGTGAAAATAAAATAAACAAATAGATTAAAATATTAATTATATAAATAAAACAAATTTTTATGTCATTTTTTCTTGAGAGGAGTGAAAATAGAATTAAGTAGGGTCAGGAGATACATAACACGAGATGAGAGAGAGAGAGAGAGAGAGAGAGAGAGGGGGAGAGAGAGAGAGAGAGAGAGAGAGAGAGAGAGAGAAGAGAGAGAGAGTTCAGTTCACTTATTGAATAATGTTTGGGTGGCAAAAGACAAAAAAAAAGAGCCGGAAATCGATTAAAAGATGTAAAAAGCCAGATATACATTTGAATGTCTTCAAATGTGGCTCCCTGAAAATTAAAAGAAAAGTACCTGGAGAATCCGGGCCTCAAACCCAGTACCTCTCACATGCTAAACGAGCATTCTACCATCTGAGCTAATTCCCAACACCTAAACAACTATTAACAAAGTTAATATCTAATTTAAGTATAAGTATATATATATTAAAAATTTTGTTATCTCAAATGTAAATATGAAATTTATTTATATATACATATAATATATTGATTTGTTGGTTGGTTTTGAAGGCTATCACAATGCAAGTGTAAAGAAAAAAAGAAGATAACTGTGGTGTTGTTTGTTAGCCTGTGATTTATTCTCAATTCTTAATATTTCGGGATAAAAATCCCTTCTAGTGGTAGCAACAACTTCAGTTCTAGTAATCTTCTGTAGAAGGGATTTTTTATCCTGAAATATTAAGAATTGAGAATAAATCCCAGGTTAACAAACAACACCATAGTTACCTTCTTTTTTCTTTACACTTGCATTGTGATAGCCTTCAAAATCAACCAACAAATTTATATTTTCATTTTTTGTTTTGTTTTACAAGAGATTTTTGGGTTGACTTCTGATTTAAGTTGGAAAATTAAAACGGAAAATTTTTGGGTGGTACCCAATGACAGTTTAACTACAGTCTATGAATTAACATTTTGCGAATTGGGTTACAGTTTTAGGGGATTAAGCTTGTTTTTAATTACATATTACTTAAAAAAAAACAAATTACTATACATTTAATGTTGAAAAATATTTTTTAGACTAAGGATAATTGAAATTATACATTGCAATTCTAACACAAACAACTGTCTCAATAATAGATTCAATAATTAATTCAATGATATATATATATATATATATATTATAATATATATATATATATATATATATCGTTTTGTCCCATGCTTGTGCCCTTGTGTTACATCCTACCCGTGCGATCTTTGAGGGTAAATACATATCAATCAAAGTTTGTTCATATCTATCTATCTATCTATCTATCTATCTATCTATCTGTTTGTTTATCAGAGTATGTGTCTCTAACCATTCTACAATCTCCAGCAAATACAGCACAAAAATATGGCATTACAATAAATCTTTCGCTTTCTTTCTTTCTCTCTCTCTTTATCTTTATCTATCTCTCTGTCTCTGTCTGTCTGTCTCTCTATCTATCTCTCTAACTCTATCTCTATCTCTATATTTCTATTCTCCCGATTTCTGCTTTCTTTGTATCATTTTCTGTTTCTTCATCTTTCCTTCCTATTTTTTCTAATGCTTTCTTTTTCTTTCTTTCTTTCTTTCTTCTTTCTTTGTTCTTTCTTCTTTCTTCTTTTCTTTTTCCAGTTTTCTTTCTTTCTTTCTTTCTTTTTTCCAGTTTTCTTTCTTTCTTTCTTCTTTCTTTCTTTCTTTCTTTTTTCCAGTTTTCTTTCTTTCTTTCTTTCTTTTTCTTTTCTTTCTTTCTTTCTTTCTTTCTTTCTTTTCTTCTCAGTTTTTCTTCTTTCTTTCTTTCATTCTTTTCTTCCAGTTTTCTTTCTTTCTTTCTTTCTTTTTCCAGTTTTTCTCTTTCTTCTTTCTTTCTTTCTTTCTTTCTCTTTTCTTTCTTTCTTTCTTCTTTTCTTCTTCTTTCTTTTCCAGTTTCTTTCTTTCTTTCTTTCTTTCTTTCTTCTTCTTTTTCCAGTTTTCTTTCTTTCTTTCTTTTCATTCTTTTTTTCCAGTTTTCTTTCTTCTTTCTTCTTTCTTTCTTTCTTTCTTTCAGTTTTCTTTCTTTCTTTCTTTCTTTCTTTCATTCTTTCTCCAGTTTCTTTCTTTCTTTCTTTCTTTTTTCCAGTTTTCTTTCTTCTTTTTTTCTTTCTTTCTTTTTTTCCAGTTTCTTTCTTTCTTCTTTCTTTTCTTTTTTTCAGTTTTCTTTCTTCTTTCTTTCTTTCTTTCTTTCTTTCAGTTTTCTTTTCTTTCTTTCTTTCTTTCATTTCTTTTCTTCCAGTTTTCTTTCTTTCTTTCTTTCTTTTTCCAGTTTTCTTTCTCTTTCTTCTTTCTTTCTTTCTTTTTTCCAGTTTTCTTTCTTTCTTTCTTCTTTCTTTTTTTTCCAGTTTTCTTTCTTTCTTTCTTTTTTTCTTTCTTTCTTTCTTTCAGTTTTCTTTCTTTCTTTCTTCTTTCATTCTTTCTTCAGTTTTCTTTCTTTCTTTCTTTCTTTTTTTCCAGTTCTTTCTTTCTTCTTTCTTTCTTTTCTTTCTTTCAGTTTTTCTTTCTCTTTTCTTTCTTTTTTTCCAGTTTTCTTCTTCTTTCTTTCTTTCTTTCTTTCTTTCTTTCTTTATTTGATCTTTTGTCCATTTTATTTCTTTATTGCTTTCTTTGTTTCCCACTTCATTATAACAAGGAAATTTCTCATTAATCTATTTAGTAAAACCAGGGTTGTGTAAATGTAGTTCCACACACACACACACACACACACACACACACACACACACTACACTCATATATATAATATATATATATATATATATATTATATATATATATATATATATATATATATATATATATATATATATATATATATTATATAATATTATATATATATATATAATATAATGAAACGCAAAAGCATTTTAGTTATTTTAAATAGACAATACTGGGGGAGATTGTTATATATCGGTTGGGGAATTAGCTCAAATGGTAGAGCGCTCGCCTTCGCATGTGAGAAATGTACCGGGATCGATACCCGGATTCTCCACATAATACTTTTCTTTGGTTAATATTCAGTGTGATAAAAGTCCTCGGCTGAATTCGAGAAGGAGAATTCATAATGCTTTTAATGAAACTGTTTTTTTTCTACTCTTATTTTAACTTTCCACGATAGATGAATAGATAGATAGATGTATAGATATGAACTTAGACTGATAGATGGATATAGACAGACAGATATAGACAAATGGACAGACATACTGAAGATAGATAGATAGATTGACGGGTTGGACTTGTTTTTATTTATGTACTCTATCTAATTTCTCGAAGTTTGTGGTCAGTTTCTTGGCATTAATTAGTTTAGTGCAATGGAGGAGTACTGCTTGGAGACGGATTCCCAGGGATGGGCATGTGAAAAATACCGGTATTGGGGTTAGTTAGTGCTAGTGAGGATGTTTAGTCGAGTCCCCGCTCACCAATATTAGCATAAGTATATTCAATGATCTACTAATGTAAAATAATAATGAGTGTGGATGTTATGTGTTGACGTTCAGCGGTGGGTTGATGTGTTATGCAAGTGGAAAAAAAAAACAGAATTAGTCGGGACAACAGTGCGAAGAATAAACGAGGTGGTTGAGAAAGTAGGGGTAAGTCTGAAGGGTTCGAAAGAGACGGGCGGAAAGTTTTGGGATGGGTGACGAAACGAGACGGATCGGAAAGGCGGTCTTGTCCGTTCGAGGCCAAAATCTCTGCGTCTTTGTCTTGGATTTATACAGTAAACTAAAAAGAGCTCTAAAGTAAAACAACAAAGTCTTGTGTTCGTTCTTAAAAAACTAAGCAATAACAGAAGATAAGACATCCCAAGAAACAAGTAGTTTCCAGACCGGAACAGAGAGAAGCCAGGTAGTCCAACAACAGTCAAGATACTCAGATGTCCAGTAGTAACAGAGATAAGAAGATCATAAAAGAAGATAAGTATACCTATATAAATTTCGGCTAATGTGTGGTACGTGAATGAATATCATAAACCAGCTTTAGAATCAGGAAATAACGAATCTCCCACCTGTTTTGAGAGGTTGCATTGCAATACACATCCTACACACAGTTAGAAAGACTCGAGGAAAACGAATCCATCATTCGCATCAACTCATGTAAAATAGACGAAAAGAAAGACAAAATTTAATGCACGCATACATAAAAACATAAAAGTATTACATTTTCTCAAAACGTTTAGAGTCTGGACTGTCTTGGTCATTAAGCCATTATCAGTTTTATTGCTTCAATGACGAAAAGAGATAAAGTACACCCTGGGGTTAGAGTGTTATATATCCCTTAACATATCTCGTATATAATGGGAAAGAGAGACAGAGTAGAGATGATAGGATGATGAGATGAGGTTTCTTACTTGTTACTCGTCTGCCATATTCTCCAGGGCTGACTTCTCGGGCTGGTTCTGTGGGACTGTTTCTTTACTTCTTGTTCGGGCTGATTTTTCGGTTGTGATTCTTCTTTTTCGGGTTGGTCGTTCTTTTTAAATGAATCAACAAGACTTTGTTGTTTTCTTCTAAGCTTTTATTAACAACCCAGCCCTATAAAACCGCAGCAGTGAGTGCGACATCTCGAGAGCTGACAACACCGTCTACTCTGCGCCAGTGACTAGTCGCATCTAAACTAAAACGTTAAAATAATCTCCCACGCCTCTAATGGCGCGTTTTTTTCAATGGTCAAGTAATCGTAGAGGTAAAACTTACCACTGGACCCTCGTTATTCTGAATCTAATGAACCCCGATTCAAAATATCTTACTACAGGTACGTACACAATTCAGTTGACTATCCATGAATTATGTAACAAAAGAAAAGAAAGAGAGTAGAAAAAGTATATATATATATATATATATATATATATATATAGAGAGAGAGAGAGAGAGAGGAGAACGCGTTAAACAAATAACCTAATCTTTTTCAATACGATGATGAAAAGATAATTATAATAATATATATATATAATATATATATATATATATAGAGAGAGAGAGAGAGAGAGAGAGAGTGGAAGAGGGAGAGAGAGAATTAAATCAAGATTATTATACTTTTACATATTATCTATTCGCAATATCGCTTAAGTAAACATATCAAACGTTGTAATAATTAGATTATCATACTGTCGTATATCCACAGGTCCTGCTAGTCATTATAATATCCTCTCTCCAGAATAAGTAATGAGATTTTTTTTAGCGGGATCTAACAAAGTATCTCATCATTATTAATTCTAATATCATTTTTATTGTTCCGTATTAGGAACAAAGGATGGAAGAAACATTATCATATGCCAAAAAAAAAAATAAATAAAATAAATAAAATAAAATAAAAATAAAAATAAATAAATAAATAAACAAAAAATGTTGTTTATCAATAAGTGAACAACATACAAAGAATCTTTTAAAAAAATTTTTAATTTATATTAAAAAAAAAATTTCACTGGAGAATCCGGGCATCGATCCCGGTACCTCTCACATGCTAAGCGAGCGCTCTACCATCTGAGCTAATTCCCCGTATCTTTCTTACTAACAGATTTAATTAAATTAACATTCTGTGTCAAGTAGCAACATCAGCAGTTAAATGTCATTCTTTGCCTAAGAAAACGTTTTAAAATTGACATGAGAAGCGCATGCGTGTAGGTGTCAGTAACATGGGGGTCAACCACCCTTCTAAATTAGAGTAAAAAGAAAATAGGGATTATTCGGGCAAAAAGAAGGAATAATATCGGACAGAGAAATAAAGGCTATTAGTAATAATAACACACTAACTGCCGGTCAATATAGTTAACAAAATTTATTCATAAACAACTTTTATAGAATAACCCACCCATAACTTTAGTCTCTCTCTCTCCCCCTCTCTCTCTCTCTCTCCTAACTAACTCTCCTCTCTCTCTCTCTCTCTCTCTCTCTCTCTATATATATATATATATATATAGTGATTGCCACTTTCTTCGCAGAAGAAAAGCCATTTCTACAAGTAGTTCGGTTGTGAGCACGTAAGGACCACTAGTCCAAATTTGTTTTTATGTTCCCTGTCACACATGAACCCCTTTCTCAACTTCCTCTCGCATGCGACCGTATATGACTGAGAAGTCCAGCCCTCAACAGACAGGCCCGGCCACACAGGTCACATATATAGTCAGTCTTAAATGCGGGAAATGTGTCCATGCCATCCATCATGTGCTGCTTACGTAGAGGCCGCTGCAGGATGGGGTGCTCCAGCTGCCTTACCTCAAATCCTTACAGCTACCATCTGCCTGCCTTTCCAAAAGAATGTGTACCTGGCCCCTACATATATATAGTGGAACCTTCGATTATGAAGCCGAACGATTCAGTATTCGAACAAAAAATTTGAGTAAAAGAGGTCTCAGTTGTCGAACAAATTTACATTTTTATGTGTTATCCGTTGTTTAAATACACATCTTTACATATTATGTATAACTGTAGGCACGTAAATGTATATTTACCAACCCCTTCGCACGGACAGAATGTGACACAAGTTCAATTTCTTAAGCGGAGTTCAACAGGTTTGAATTCAGAGTTTTCCTTCTCCTAGACCGGTTGCCTAAGCAAGGTTAAAGAGCCCAGTCTGCCCTACTATTTATCCATAGCTGGAGGGAGAGTAGGATTCATACCTTTCCTAAGGGTATTAGCGCTAAGTGAAATGCAATTACCACATCCAGGATTTGAACTCGGGGTGACGAGTCCATTTCCCATGACTTTAACCATTACACAACGTGCTTCCATGTAGGCACGTAAATAGGCATTCATCTGATGATCAAGAACACATTAATCCACTTTTACACAATTTCTTATGGGAAATATTGTTTCATAGGTATTGCCATTGATGGCGTCATATCTGTATTTTACAAAATAAATTCCCCACCTCCTCGCAATTGAAAAAAAACCCCCCAAAATCAGGGAATTATCCGATTTTAATGAAATTTTCAGTTCAATTTGATTTATCAAACACAAGGTCAATTTTTCAAGCGGAGTTTAACAGGTTTGAATTATGAGTTTTATTTTTTCTAGATTGGTTACTTAGCCATGGTTAAAGAGCTAAGTCAGTCTAATATTTACCCGTAGCTGAAGGGAGAGTAGTTGGATGCATATCTTGGTAATTATGAACTTTTGTTTAGTAAATTAGGGTGTCCCAGAAAAAACAGAACCCACAAATTTTGTAATAAAACTGTTAATTTATCCATTAAACAAATAAATTAGGGTTTTGGGTCTAGGCTGAGCCAGAAAAAACAGAACCCAAATTGTTTATTTATTTCCCCATTAAACTAACCCTAAACCATAAAACCTAACCCTAAACCCTAATTTATTTGTTTAATGTGAAAATTAACAGTTTTATTACAAAATGTGTGGGTTCTGTTTTTTCTGGGACACCCTAATTTACTAAACAAAAGTTCATAATTAAACATACCTTAACGCTATGTGAAATGCAAATAGCCTCGTCCAGGATTTGAACTCTGGTCGACACGTTCATTTCCTACAACGATAACCATTGCACCACGCACATCCACCTATGTTTTTATATGTGTCAAATTTCGGACAGATCCAACACACTTATCTCCCCCCCTCCACTTAACCAAAAAATCATCCTACGTTCATAAATAATCGTCTTGACATATGTCATATATCGTAGGTTAGAACGTAAGTCACATATAAAAATCAATGACGGTTGAATTTCGCCACTTGATACAAATTTTGCTTAAACTCGTCGTCAAAATTAAAACGGAAACCTTTTTGGTGGTGATCCATGACAGTTTAACTACAGTGTATGAATGAACTTTTTAGAGAGTTGGTTTACGGTTTAGGGGTTTGGGGATTAAGGTTGTCTTAATTACATATTGCTTAAAAAAAACCCAAATTACTATACAATTAATTAACCATTGAAATTAGTTATTGAATTCAACGGTATACACATTAGTCTCAGTTGTTTGTGTTAGTATTGTAATGTACATATTTTTCAACTTTAAATGTATAGTAATTTGGGTTTTTGTTGTTCTTTTTTTTTAGGAGAAATAAAACTCTAAATTAAAACCTGTTAAACCCCGCTTGAGAAATTGACCTTGTGTTTCATAAATCAAATTGACCTTAATTCATGAATCAACACTGAAAATTTCATTAAAATCGGATAATTCCCTGATTTTTGGTAACCCAATTCACAAAAAAGTTAATTCATACACTGTAGTTAAACTGTCATGGATCACCAAATAAGTTTCCGTTTTAATTTTGACGACGATTTGCAAGTATAACCCAAACTTTTACTGAAGAGAACTAATTTTCTATTCTCTTTTAAGATCGTTACCTTTGTAAGAATTGTGGGTATTAGTGTGCTGATTTAAACCTGTTGTATACCCACATCTCGGGTATATAATGGAGAGAGAGAGAGAGAGAGAGAGAGAGAGAGAGAGAGAGAGAGAGAGAGAGAGAGAGGAGAGACTCTTACTTGTTAACTCGGCTGTCATATTCTGCAGGGCTGATTTCTCGGGCTGATCCAGTGGGTTGCTTTTTCGGGTTGGTTCCTCTTTCTTTTTCGGGCTGGTCATTTCTTGTTTAAATGAATCAATAAAACCAGACGTATTGTTTTTCTTAACTCTTTATTAACCAGCCCAGTTCAGCCCATTAAACTGCAGCGTTTCGAGAAGCGACATCTTGAGAGCCGACAACAACGGCACAACAATAGTAACAGAGGAAAGCGGAAAGACATTGGTAAGCGAAGGGATCAGTCACAGAGTCTGATCTTTTTAGAACCGGGTGAACTAAAAAAACAAAAAATAAACAAGTAAGCTTTAAATACTAATAAGACTTTGTAAAAAGGAAAATTCATTAACACACCACATCTTTATGATTTGTTGTTCATTTGATACAATTTATAATATACATATAAAAGACAATTTCGTTACGACAAAAAATTATTAGAATTCGCTAATAAAGTAAAGTAGTTATTAAATAAATATGTTTTTAAAATCTAAAAATATGACATTTTAAACTTAACATCATAATCATATTTTAAATGAATTTTCTATATTAATTAATATAGAAAATTCATTTAAAATATGAATATGATGTTAAGTTTAAAATGTCATATTTTTAGATTTTAAAAACATATTTATTTAATAACTACTTTACTTTATTAGCGAATTCTAATAATTTTTTGTCGTAACGAAATTGTCTTTATCATAGTAAAAATACCTAATTAAATCAGAAAGATTTCAAATAAAATAACTGATGCATTATAAAATTCATTAATTGATAAATTAACACTGAAAATTTCATTAAAATTGGATAATTCCCTGTTTTTTGGTAATTTTATTTTTTAAAGACGGATTTTACGCCATCTTTAAGATAACACTTACGGTCATATTTGATCAAAATTGACCGAAAAAATCGTTTTAAATGTATAAAAAAATAAACTATATATGTAATATTATTTTTCTTTTTCTTTTTTTTCTTTTTTTTTTTTACTGATGCTCATTATGTTCCTGCTTTTCGACTTAGACAAAAGTTTAAACCTTAAATAATCGTATTAATTAATTTAATTCGTTTTTAAAATGAAAAGCAGACGAAAAATTGGATATACCTATATTATAAAAACAACAATATACGAATATGAATCCTTTAAAAAAACGAAACAAAAAGATAGTATTGGTTTTTATTGAATAATATTAAACAATTCTTACTATGTCAAATGAAATATTGAAAAGTAACTACCCAACTTTGAGCGTGTTATTATTAGCTATGGAAAAAAAAATAATACGACATTAAAACTTTATAAAAAAAAAAAAAAAAAGAAATAGTATTGCCTATTATTGAATAATATAAAAAAAAAGTAATTACACAGCCTGGAGAATCCGGGCATCGATCCCGGTACCTCTCGCATGCTAAGCGAGCGCTCTACCATCTGAGCTAATTCCCCGAACTAACATTACTTGTGCAGAAAGAAGGCATTCGTAAGTTGCATTATTTAGTAGCAGCGTTGTTTTCCTTCTGTTGCTATGAACTACCCACATCGTATACACATATAATTCGCGCCTTTTAAACGATTGTTGAGACCTCAAAATATTTACACTTTCTGGCTTAAATATTTGCTATAAATGTAAATTTCTCATTTATTCACGATAAACATTAATAATTAAACATCAATACAATACCAAACACAATTGACTTCTACGCTTCACACTGAATGAATGAATGAGAAAATGAAAGAAAAAGAAACTAGTCTAACGCTTGTCGTCTTTTTAAAAATACATTTTATTATTGTTGCTAGTCGCTAGTGATACTACTATTACGAAAGATTCGATTAATTCAATAAGACAATGATTGATGATGATAATTCGATGATGAATTATCGATGACAATGATAATCACGGCCAACAATCAATAATATTATCATTTACTGGGTGCTCCTGTCCTTGTGCCAAACTAGCTTCAGCTTTAAGACAACAATATAGTTATCATCACTACTACTACTGCTACTACTAGATATTTACCGCGTACCCCACGTGTACGGGTTAGGCACAAGGCCCTATTAATGTGGGACAACCCATGAACCGAAGCTCATGGAGGCTACTGGTACTACTATTACGTGATTACTGTAAAACGTAACTAGGTGAGTTGAGCATCAGCTGCAGACGATTTTTCGGAAGATGTCGGTAAAATAAGTAAGGCTATTCCCAGTTGTTAGTTAATTTGATTACCAAATCGTGTATAAAAAGAAAAGAAAAAGATTATCAGTGTCTTCACTGCTTACAGGGAATATGGGGTTAATTATCCAACTCAGTTGTGGTACAAGGCCAGTAGTATGAGGGCACCCAGTGAGGATCGAATACATTAACAATGATCTGCCAATCTAACTTACAAACCTTTTACACCACATGAGGTGCGTATGTCTAATTGAATGGACCCCCCACCCAACAAAAAAGACATACAAATTAAAATAAAATGGAGAAAGAATTATGTGCAAAAGTTTTCTTTAGCGAAAAGCGAATAAAAATATTAGGTTCGCACAAACAAATTAAGAAAAATATCAGGGATGTGCAAAAGTTACCGGCGAAGTTGAGTCTTAAATTAAGACTTAACTTCGCCGGAAACTTTAAGACTCTTAACTTTGAAATAAATAAAATAGATAATGATATAATATATATATCATCGTACACACGATCTTGTCATTAGCATTAACCAAATAGAAGTATCCTTCTATACCGACATATTACAAAACATCGCCAGATTTCCTTCCACAGACATACATACACACTGTAGGCTAAACTTGCAAATCGGTCGGAAAATTAGGGTGATCCAGAAAAAACAGAACCCACAAATTTTGTTAAAATAAGACTGTTAATTTTAACTAGGGGTTTAGGGTTAGGGTTGGGGTTTAGGGTTAGGGTTGGGGTTTAGGGTTGGTGTTAGTTTAATGGGAAAATAAATAAATAATTTGGGTTCTGTTTTTTCTGGGTCACCCTGTAATATGTTTTAATTTCCCGACCGATTTGCAAGTTCAGCCCACACTGTATATTATTTAAGCACGAATAATTACTAGTAATATTAACTGTGTATTACACAGTTAATATTAAAATCAGTTATTCGTGGTGTTTGTTCTTAAAGTAAATAACTGGAAACTCCTAACTTCTTGTCTTTCTAAAAATAAATTACTTCTGATTAATTTGAACTCCTGATGATAAATAATTTATTTAGGTTTTTTATGCAACAGTGAACAAACCTTCACTCACTTTTGAATTTATTAACCTTTGGCACTGACAAGAAGAGGAGGAGGGATAAGAAGAAGAGGAAGGAGAAGGAGAGGAAGGAGAAGAAGAGAAAGGAGAAGGAGAGGAAGGAGAAGAAGAAGAAGGAGAACAAGTCGCTTTTTTTCTCCTTCCGTGAGAATAAAGAAAACACCACGTGGTGTTTACGCGCGTTTTTTTTTGTTTGTTTCCACCCGTTACCAAGAATAAAAAAAAGCGGGAATTAAGAACATTCTCACTACAATCGGACACACAGACACAGAACATACTTATGTCTACTCACTCATGTCGATTTTTTATTCACACACACACACACACACACACACACACACACACACACACACACACACACACACGTGTGTTATCTAAAACATAGATTTTTATTACGATGTTACTGAGTAAGTTATTTTAGTTTGGTTTCTTTGTTCAATGGTATATCAACCTTCGTGGGTTATTTAATGCCATCCTTGTAGAACAGTAGTGGTTGTTTAACCTAGATCTGTCAAAATGTTGTCTCATTTTCATTTTAAAAACGAATTAAAATTAATTAAAATTAACTAATTAAATCGATTATTTAAGGTCAAATGTTTGTCGAAAAGTATTAACATCAGTAAAAAAAAAAAAAAAGGCAAAATAATAATTGCATATGTAATTTATTTTTAATACAGACCCATAGCCGGGGAAGTTATTCTATTTTAAGTCTGCCGGGGATATGATGTGACACAAGGTAGCAAGTATGGAGTATCCAGCGAGAATCAAACGCGCTATTCAGTAGTAGTAGGTATTATTTACCCAACTCGTTCTCCACGGATGAAATTATGACATAAGGTCATAAGTATGTGGCCTCCAGTAAGGATCGAACTTGCTATTATTATTCTATTCAATAGTAGTAGATATACATTGTAGACTATTGTACTAACATTCATTACACCACATTTAGTAGCAAAACTGATAACATTTCATGTCCATTTTTGTTATAAATTCCAAAAGTTGAGATTTTCAACATTTATTATTCGTAGAACATTCAGTGTTATTTAAAGTGATAATAATATGAAAAAAAAAAAAAAATGGTTTTCACCGAGAGTGGAGAATCCGGGCATCGATCCCGGTACCTCTCACATGCTAAGCGAGCGCTCTACCATCTGAGCTAATTCCCCATCCACATGAAATGTGTCGAATTAAAGGCATTCATTATTTTTGATAAGTTGACATACCAGTGATATATGTTTTTAATTTTTTTTTTAATTAACAGAAAATTAACGCGGGTTATAACTTGTTTTAAGAATCAAAACAACAAAGAATAAGATAAATGAATAAATTTTTAAAAAATCTAAAAAAAATTACTTAATGGATTATTCAGCATTTTTCGTTTGTTTTCAAACACTGCTATCATCATCATCATCATCATCATCATAGCGTGGTCGTCCTCTTCATCGTCGTCATTGTCGTCCCTATTGAATAAACAAGCAAGAACAAAAAAAAAAAAACTATATCTTTTTTAATGAATGAAAAGTAGTTTTTTTATCGGCTAAACTTGCAAATCGATCGGAAAAAACAGAGCCCAAATTATTTATATATTTTCCCGTTAAACTAACCATTAAAACCCCAACCCCAACCCTAACCCTAAACCCTAACCCTAAACCCTAAACCCCCAAGTTAAAATGAACAGTTTTATTACAAAATTTGTGTGTTCTGTTTTTTCTGGGTCACCCTAATTTTCCGACCGATTTGCAAGTATAGCCTTTTTATCAAATCCTTTTGACGTAAATCTTAAGTAATATCATAATTTATCATCATTGTAAATTATCAAGTTTTATTCTGTAAACTGTTGAAAAAATAAACAAACAAACAATAACAGTGGGAGTCCGCGTGGCGTTGTAGCTAATGTACTGAACTACGATATCATAGTAAGCGAGTTCGAATTCCAGTATTGCTGTTACGTTCATTTTCGGACTAATATCATCGGGCAAGATATGAAATCCTTCATCCTCTCTATTGATTAAATCGTATCACTACTTATCTGGATTTTTGAGACGATTCCTTGAAAATTTGTGTAATTCAAATTTTTCGGCGTTTGACCAAACGAAGGTTGACAATTTCAACAAGAAACACACGAAGAAGCCGGCATGCACATCGGCCGAAATGTTGTGTATAAAGATGAGGATATCAGTCCAAAAAATGTAAATAATACATAAAATGTAACTGTACCGTAAAAAGGAATAAATGAAAGTGTTTTACTTTTATTAGAATATAAGTATCTACCCAACCCCTCCACCACACCAGCATGTGACACAAGGTCAATTTTAAAGGGGTGTACTGCTAGTTTGAATTCAGCGTTTTCCTTCTCCTAGACTGGTTGCCTAACCATGGCTAAATAACAGGTCCATTTATAAGCGGTGTACTGCTGGTATTAATTCAGAGTTTTCATTCTCCTAGACTAGTTGCCTAACCATGGCTAAAAAAACAGGTTGATTTTTAAGCGGTGTACTGCTGGTGTTAATTCAGAGTTAGCATTCTCCTTTACTGGTTGCCTAACCAAGAGTAAAGAGCCCAGTCTGCCATACTATTTACCCATAACTGGAGGGAGAGTAGTTGGATTCATACTTCTCACAAGGGTATTAGCGCTATGTGAAATGCAAACAGCCTATATTTTTATCCTTGTGCCAAACTAGCCAAATGGATCTATCTATCTATCTATCTATCTATCTATCTATTTATCTATCATAGGTGTACTTCACGTATTTTGTGTACTTAACGTGATGTAATGTTTAGCGAATTAGGTTAACACAACATTACAAATCCTTTCTAGTGATTTTGATTAATACTGGGTAGCCTATATTTCTGACCTTGTGCCAAACTAGCCAAAGGAATCTATCTATCTATCTATCATAGGTGTGCTTCACATATTTTGTGTACTTCACGTAATGTAATGTTTAGCGAATTAGGTTAACACAACATTACAAATCCTTTCAAGTGATTTTAATTAATACTGGGTACCCTATATTTCTGACCTTGTGCCAAACTAGCCAAAGGAATCTATCTATCTATCTATCTATCATAGGTGTGCTTCACATATTTTGTGTACTTCACGTGATGTAATGTTTAGCGAATTAGGTTAACACACATTACAAATCCTTTCTAGTGATTTTGATTTTCGATTAATACTGATTACCCTATATTTCTGACCTTGTGCCAAACTAGCCAAATGGATCTATCTATCTATCTATCTATCATAGGTGCGCACACATGCAAACACTCAGTGGTACTCCAGAAAATACCTATTTGTCATGTCAATCTTTCTTTCTTCATCTTGCTTTCTTTCCCCTTGCATCGTGTGACCTTGGCTAAATGAACACTTGACACCAGCGAGACAACTCCTCAAATCGTCACGACACCTTCTTAAACAGGACATCTAATAACTTCTAAACTAATTCACTTTATTTGAATGACGATATCCCCCTGACCCCCACCCCACCAACCGGGTGGGTATTAATGTCATCACTACACCCGACCCCCCCCCCGTCCCAACCCGCACACTATTTCTCTCACCCCCGTGACAGTGTTTATCTGGTTAAAAAGCCTGTTTACCTTTGTAAAGGAAATAGACGAATTTCGAGTGACATAGACTGATGGATGACCACGGGGAGCGGCGGAGTCGGTCGGTCGGGGGGGGGGGGCGAGAATGTCACATGTCGGATTTGCAAATTGTGATTTATCAATCATTGGGATTGGACTTTTAAATTTATTATTTAAAACTGCCTGATTTTAGGGGAGGTGTAGGTGTGAGTGTTTGGGTTGGGGTGGGGGGTAGAGAAAAACTGTAGACCTTATTAAGAAGCATATATCGATAGCGTGAGATATTCTAGATTTTTTTTTCAAGGAGTTACGAAGTGACTGACCCCTATTGTTTTTAGGGGTTGTGGGTGGAGGTATTTGTTTATATGCATAAATATAGATTCAAACATCTCTAACATATGGGATTTCACAATTCATTCTACTTAACTATGTCAGTTCATTATCTATCATAGATAGATAAATAGATAGGAACAGAATAAGATAGATAGATAAATAGATAGGTAGATAGATAGATACGAACAAAATATATATGAATAGAATACGATAGATTGATATGAACAGAATATGATTGATAGATAGATATGAACAGAATATGAGAGGTAGATAAATACGATATATATATATATATATATATATATATATTATATATATATATATATATATATATATATATAAGTAGATAGATAGATACGAACAAAATATATATGAATAGAATAAGATAGATTGATATGAACAGAATATGAGAGGTAGATAAATACGATATATATATATATATATATATATATATATATATATATATATATATATATATATGAATGATATATTGAAAAAACAAATGATGTTTACAAATGCTTGGGATCATCAGGAGAGAATGTGCACCGTTTCGGGGCCTTCC
Source organism: Doryteuthis pealeii (assembly GCA_023376005.1). Lineage (NCBI taxonomy): Eukaryota > Metazoa > Mollusca > Cephalopoda > Myopsida > Loliginidae > Doryteuthis > Doryteuthis pealeii. Next base: position 5,906,189 of record CM042158.1, on the reverse strand, counting down.
TCTCAACGGTTTTAACTGCACATCGCCACCCACCCCCCTCACTGATGTGAGGTCCCTCGGAATATCTGTATCGACCATATGTAATAGATCGGTCTTAAACAAGAGTAAAAACGGGATGAAATGACCGTTAGAAGAAGAATGCGCAAGGCCCCGAAACGGTGCACATTCTCTCCTGATAATCCCATGCATTTGTAAACATCATTTGTTTTTTCAATATATCAAATTCACACTGTCGGATTAATTTCCTTTTATTTCACACACACACACACACACACACACACACACACATATATATATATATATATATATATATATATATATATATATATATAGATAGATAGATAGATAGATATGAAAAGAATAAGGTTGGTTGGTTGGTTGGTTGGTTGGATTTTACGTTATGTCAACCGTGGCATTATTTTTCTGTCGAAAACGTTTTTGTTTAATTCATTCTTGTTGGGTATTCAAATCTTTTTAAGATAAATTTTTTAAACACATTTTAAAAAAATCATTTTGATCTAGGCAACCCATAAATGGGACCATAGAAGCTACTACCACTCCAGGTCAGAGTGGACCTGGGAGTAATGGCTATGAAGAGGTACTCCACACTTAGCAAAGCTCCAGAACTTCACGACTAGATTCATTTTAACGTCATACCACGGACACTAAGACCCTCAGATAGTGCCATCTAGCACATATGATAAAAAGGGTTGGGGTTTGCCATAAGGGCAATACGGTAGGGGAAATCATATAGGTACTAGGGCTTGACATGACCAGTCGATTGATCGGAGGGGGCCTCTCCGACCGCTTGTCTAGCCTAAATAAGGGCTAAAGTAGAGTTTTGCATGACACGGACTGCTCAGTCACCAGGAATCCATTCTATGACATCACCGGTCGCCACCTACGGCCAACAGGTGACCCAATTGGAGGGGGGGATTTACTTCTCTGCAGAGGTTCAGTCGGGGTATTCTACAGCCCCAGCCAACAGGGTGGGCATAGAATAAGATAGATAGTAAATATTAACTCGGTATCGGTTGTAATTTGTAATTGGTGGAGGCACGGGGTGTAATGTTTATTGTCATAGGAAATAGACACAGCGAAACAAATTCAAATTCTGTACGAGGCTGTTTGCATTTTCCATAGCGCTAATACTCATGGGAAAGGTGTGCATCCACCTATTCTCACTCCAGCTATTGGTAAATAGTAGGGAAAACGAGGCTCTTTAACCTTGTCTAGAAGAATGAAAAAAACTTTGAATTCAAAACTTGTTAAACTCCACTTAAGAAATTGACCTGGTGTCACATTCTACTCGTATGGAGGGGTTGGTAAATATGTAATTTGAATATTCTATCTTTTTTTACAGGTGGTAAGCGACACTGTTGGCGTGTTGACCTCGCAAACCATTCATATCAAGTTCGGTTATTTGTCCAGCTCTCCATTAATCTTCCTTGACGCTGGAGTTGATTTAGACAAGCGACTCTTTATAATTTAGACTACCTTCTTTTTAATTCTATAAAAGGAGAGTAATACTATAAAAGGAGAGTAGCAATGGCATCCATCTTGGATTTTGAAAATAGGATCTCTGTCAAAAAAAAAAAAAATGACTTACAATCAAGAAATACAAATAGAAGTTCATTGTAGATTAAACTGTGCGACAAAGCGTTTCTTTAACAGGTTCAGGTCTTTGTTACATTCACAAATCGCCATGTTTTTGTTGTTGACGAGCAGAACCTTTTAAAGGGCACACAAATATGACACGGAATATTTTAAAAGCGTACAATAATACATGCGTCTTGTCGTTCCGGGCGGCGCACGGGTTACGGACAGGTTAAACAAAAAAACGTGGGAGAGGTGAGTTAGCGGAGAGATAGAGACGTGCAACAATAGGCCAATCTATTGATAAAAAGAAAATAAGAAAAAGAAAAAAAAGAATGAGTTTATCATACATTCTTATATTATCGCAAAAAAGAAAAAAAAATTCGCGAGAACAGGTGTCAAGACATTCTTTTTTGTGTTGGCATGACGGCGTTTTTCGGATTATAGTGACGTCACACACACGAGGCAACAAGCTAGGGGGACCCTTCCAAAGTAGAATATATCAACTAGTTTGTTCTTTTTTTTTTGTCTGTTGTTTGTTGGAAATTCCACTTTTTATGAATTTTCTTTTTCTTTGTTTGAGATAAAAATTTACATTTTTGGAGACGGGAGGTATATACAATATTTTAGAAAAATTGATATAATTTCGTAAGCCTGTCTGTCCATCCATATCTATCTATCTATCTATCTATCTATCTATATATATATATATATATATATATATATATATATATATATATATATTATATATATATCTTCCATATCTATCTATCTCTGTCCATATATCTATCTATGTATGTTCATATATCTATCTATCTATCTACTATCTATCTCTGTTCATCTATCTATCTATCTATGTTCATATATCTATCTCTGTCCATATATCATCTATCTATCTATCTCTATCTATCTATCTATCTATCTATCTATCTATCTATCTATCTATCTCTGTCCATCTATCTATCTATCTATCTATCTATGTCTATATCTCTCTCTCTCTCTCTCTCTCTCTATCTATCTATCTATCTATCTATCACTGTCCATCTATCTATCTATCTCTGTCCATATATCTATCTATCTATCTATCTATCTATCTATCTATCTATCAATCTATCTATCTATCTATCTATCTATCTATGTCTGTCTATCTATCTATCTATCTATCTATCTATCTATCTATCTCTGTCCATCTATCTATCTATCTATCTATATCTATCTATCTATCTATCTATCTCTATCTATGTATCTATCTATCTATCTATCTATCTATCTATCTATCTATCTATCTATCTCTGTCCATATATCTATCTATCTATCTATCTATCTATCTATGTCTATCTGTCCATCTATCTATGTCTGTCTGTCCATCTATCTATCTATCTCTGTCCATCTATCTATCTGTCTATCTATCTATCTATCTATCTATGTCTGTCTGTCTATCTATATATCTCTGTCTATCTATCTATCTATCTATCTATCTATCTATCTATCTATGTCTGTCTGCCCATCTATTTATCTATGTCTGTCCATCTATCTATCTATCTATCTATCTATCTATCTCTGGGAGAAGTGAGTTAGGTGAGAGATAGAGACGTGCAACAATAGGCCAATCTATTGATAAAAAGAAAAATAAGAAAAAGAAAAAAAAAAGGGTTTATCATACATTCTTATATTATCGCAAAAAAGAAAAAAGAATCGCTAGAACAGGTGTCAAGACATTCTTTTTTTGTGTTGGCATGACGGCGTTTTTCGGATTATAGTGACGTCACACACACGAGGCAACAAGCTAGGGGGACCCGTCCAAAGTAGAATATATCAACTAGTAATAATTATTATAATAATATTTTATTTCCTGTGCAAATTCAACAGAATAGAAATACAAGATGAGAATGAGGGATCAGAATGTTCTTATATGAAAGAGGACTGTCTTTAGTAATTGAAAAAAGTAATTGAAAGAAAGAAAGAAATTGAACTAAGAAAGAAAGAAATTGAGACAGGAATGAGAAAGAAAGAAAGAAAGAAAGAAAGAAAAATTGAACTAGGAATAAGAAAGAGAAATTGAGAAAGAAAGAAAGAAAGAAATAACCGGTACCAAATAAGAATATGAAGACTTACATGTGAAGCATGTATAAGGACTTCAATTAATACAAATTCCGGTTCTTATAAAGCAATGGCTTACCTAAAGGAGAGTATCCAACGCAGAATATTTCGGTAGGATAACAACAGACACGTTAAGGACATACTACATTTAATCTATACATATGAGGCAACAAGGTTCCCCAGGCTATAGAAAAGTCACAATTGTCCAAGAACATGAAGAAGTGTATGGAAAGACAAAAGAGGTGGAAAGCATTTACTGTTTCTGGGGTCTGAAACGAAAGGTACGCACAAGGTCTGATCCTGAGAAGTGACGAGCACGTCTGTCCTCGTCAAGCCAGCTTTGTAAAAGCGGCTGATCTTTGGGGTTCCCGCGTTACGTGACCAATCAGGAACTTCTGACACGGAAAAGTTCCTTTAACCCTGTGACAAGGGAGCCTACTACATCTAGACCCCAACACATGTTATAGTGTGCTATGCGAAACGAGTTGTTGGGGGACTCAAAGTCCCCTGTCCGTGGACAGGGACTCAATTGACGCGTTGATATTTCTGTCGATGCCAGAAGAGTGTCTTCTCTGTGTGCTGCATTGACCAAGCCGCTTATTATGCAAGTGATGTAATGCCAACATCTCGAAAGAAAGGCACGTAGAAACTTCACTAGAGTACTGTAAATTGTGATGTGTGTGGTTCCGCTTCGTCCGATGGCTTCACTTGTCGTAATAGCAGAGTGGGCATATGGTTTGGGTATGAAAAATGAGAAAGAAAGAGAAAGAAAGAGAAAGAAAGAAAGAAAGAACGAAAGAAAAAAAAGGAATTGAAAAGAAAAATCTAAAGAAACTGTGATAAGAATGGAAATAAATAAATAGATAGATAAATACATTAAGATAGAAAAGAAAGAAAGAATGGAGTCTAAAATGTAAAGAAAGGCGACAGAACGAAAGAAAAGGTAATTTAAAAAAAAAAATTGAAATCTGAATGAGAAAGAAGAAAAAAGTAACTGACATAAGAATGAGAAAGATGGAAAGAAAAAAAAAGAAAGAAAGAAAGAAAGGAATTGGAAAGAAAGAAAGAAAGAAAGAAAGAAAGAAAGAAAGAAAGAAAAATAGGAATTGGAAAGCAAAAAGAAGAAATTGAGATAGGAATGAGAAAGAAAGAATGAAATAAAGAAAAAAATTGAATTGGAAAGAAAGAAAGAAAGAAAGTAAAAAAAGAAGAAAGAAAGTAAGAAAAAGAAATAAAGAAAGAAAAAACAGAAAATGGGATAGGATTATGATAAAAAAGAAAATGAAATATGGATATGAAATAAAAAAAAAATTGAGATTGGAATGAGAAATAAATAAATAGATAGATAAAGAAAAAAATTGAAATGAGAAAGAAGGAAAGAAAAGTAGATATAAAAAAAGATGAATAAGAAGGAAGTTGGGGAAATAAATGAAATATAGAAAAATCAAATGAGCAAAAGATTAAATGAATGAAAAATTTTGAAATAAAGAAAAATGAAAAATGTGGGGGGGGGGATAAAGTAAAAAACTCGAAAAGCAAAAAAAAAAAAAAACCCCAAAACACAAATTAACACAAAAAGGCAAAGGAATAAAAGAAAGATAAAAGAAAGATTAACTTTACATAAAATAAAAGAGGGGAGAAAAAAGAGAGAAAAGAAAAGAGAAATAAAACAAGATAGAAAGGGGAGGAAGGTGGGGTGACTGATCAGTGAAGCGTGAACAACGCTTCGGCCTATTTTACTTTTTGCCTTGAAATAAAATTCTAATAGGAATTCACAAGATTCAGCCGAGCGTTTTTTTTATCCATTGATAAATTCTTCTGTCATTTCATTCGGAGTCTCCATTTTTTCTATTTTACTTCAATTTCATCTGCTCCCACAACTCCCTTTCTTCTTCTTCTTCTTCTTCTTCTTCTTCTTCTTCTTCTTCTTCTTCTTCTTCTTCTTCTTCTTCTTCTTCTTCTTCTTCTACATCCTTTCATTTTTCTTCCTTTTCTTTTTTTATTTCCCCTTTCATTCTTCTTATTTTCATTTTACATTTTTTTATTCCTTCTTTCATTCTTCTTCTTCCTTTCATTCATCATTCTTTCATTTTCTTCTTCTTCTTCCCTCTCCATCAAGTCTTCTTCTCTTTCATTCATTCTTCTTTTTACCCTCTCCTTTCTTTGGTCTTCTTTCATTTTTACCCTCTCCTTTCAATTTTCTTCTTTTTATTCCATATCCTTTCATTCTTTCTTCTTTTTCTTCTTTTTCTTTCATTCATTCTTCTATTTTATTTTCATATTCTTCTTCCCTCTCTTTTCATTTTCCTTCTTCTTTTCATTCCACCTCTTTTCATTCGTCTTCTATTTGTTTCTTCTTCCTCTCTATCCTTTCCTTTTTTTTCCTTTTATTTCTTCTTCTCAGAATTCATTACTTTTAGTCTTTCTTCCTTTCATCTTATTCAATAATTCTTTTTTCCTCTTTTTAAAAGTTATTACTATTATGGAGTTTTTCATACCTGCCATAGCTGATTATTATTATTATTATTTACTTTTTTTGAGTTTTCACATCAGTGTTAGCTGATGGTCTTTCACTGGAGTCTGAGTGACAGCAAGTCTCCTCAGGTCTCCAGGACTCTTCTGAGTATTCTGGCAGATTGCAGCAGTGCAGTGTTCTGAATGGTTTCAATCCTTCCTCTGATTTCCAAACTTTCCAAACCCTTTTCCAATCCTTTTGGGACTGTTCCAAGTGCACCAACCCACATTGGTATCACTTTCACTTTCATATTCCATAACTTTTTCAGTTCTCTGGCAAGGTCCAGATATTTGTCTATTTTTTCATTTTCCTTTAACTTCACCCTGTGATCTGCTGGCACTGCAAAATCCACCAGTTGACAAGTTCTTTCTTTTTTGTTTATCAACACTAGGTCTGGTCTTCTTGCTGGGATAAGGTGGTCCGTTTTTATCTCAAAGTCCCAGAGAATTTTGTGCGTTTTGTTCTCAAGAACAGATTCTGGTTTATGCATATACCATTTTGTTGTGTGGTCAAAATTTAATTTTTTGCATAATTCCCAGTGGATCACCTTCCCAACCCAGTCGTGTCTAGCTTTGTATTCTCGTTGTGCTAGTTTGCTACATTCGCAGAGTGCAACCTCTTCTATTTGTCGTTTGAAGCGTCCGTATAATTGTTTTTCTTCCCATTTTTGTTTTCTAGTCTTTGTTGTTTTTCTGTTTGTCCATCTGCCGTTTCTACTATTGTTGGCCGCCATAAGTAGTTTGTCTTTGCTTTTCCTTGTGTAATCTTCAAGTTGTGGATTGTGGTTTCTACGCATTCCTCTATGTTGGCAAGACCTCTTCCCCCTTCTTCTTGACACATACAATCTATCTCTATCATCTCTAGGGTGGAGAGCCTTGTGCATTGTCATTATTTTTCGTCCTTTGGTCTGTCTGTCTGAGTCCTTCTTTTGTCCATTTTAAGAATGGTCCTGAGTATCTTATAATGGGGACAGCCCAGGTATTAATTCCTTTGATCAGATTTCTGCTGTTAAGTTTCGTTTCCAGAAGTTTTCTAGTTCTCCTGAGATATTCTTTTTTAACTTTTCCTTTCATTTCTGCTTGCATGATATTATTATTATTATTATTATTTACCCCTTTTGAGTTTTCACATCAGCGTTAGCTGATGGTCTTGCCCTAGAGTGAGTGACAGCAAGTCTCCTCAGGTCTCCAGGACTCTTCTGGGTATTCTGGCAGATTGCAGCAGTGCAGTGTTCTGGATGGTCTCAATCTTTCCTCTGACGTCCAGATTTTCCTAACCCTTTTCCAATCCTTTTGGAACTGTTCCAAGTGCACCAACTACAATTGGTATCACTTTGACTTTCATGTTCCTTAACTTTTTCAGTTCTCTGGCAAGGTCCAGATATTTGTCCATTTTTTCATTTTCCTTCAGCTTCACACTGTGATCTGCTGGAACTGCAAAATCCACCAGTTGACAAGTTTTATTTTTTTGTTAATCAGCACTAGGTCTGGTTTTCTTGCTGGGATAAGGTGATCCGTTTTTATTTCAACACACCAGCGTTAGCTGATGGTATTTCACTGGAGTGTGAGTGACAACAAGTATCCTCAAGTCTCTAGGACTCTTCTGAGTATTCTAGCCGATTGCAACAATGCTGTAGTTTGGATGGTCTCGATTCTTCCTCTGATTTCCAATTCGCCCAAATTCTTTTCCAGACCCAAGGACACCAATTGCAATTGGCACGACCTTCACCTTCATTCATGTTCCACAGTTTTCTCAGTTCTTTGACAAGTTCCAAGTATTTGTCTCTATTTTTCCTTTTCGCTTTCTTTCACTTTCACTCAGTCGTCAGCCAGGATGGCAAAACCCACGAGATGACAAGTTTTACTAGCTCTGGTCTCCTGGTCGGGATTAACGAATCCGTCTGTATCTGAAAGTCCCGGAGAATGCGTCTCATTCTCCAGGATAGTTTCAGGCTTGAGCATATACAATTTAATTGCATATTATTATTATTATTATTATTATTATTATTTATTATTATCGGTAAAAATGAACCTTTTAGTCTCCTTTTCTGTTTATTTGGTTATTTCCAATTTCTTTTTCCAATTTCTTTTTATATTTTTGGTTTTCTTTTTATGTCTTTGTTATTACCGTTTCCCCCCGAAAATAAAACAGGGGCTTATATTACCCCCCCCAAAAAAAAAAAACAAAACAAAAAAAACAAAAAACACTAGTGCTTATTTCTGGGGATGTCTTATTCTTGATATATCGAAAAACGACTCTAAGAAATAGAAAATTACGAAATTTCTAAATAAACAGAAATCACGAAAAACGATCTACATCTATTTTTCTATTAACATGTTCTTTTATTCAACAATTAATTAACAAAAATTCATTAAAAAATGATCATATCATCATCTTCTGGAATGTTATTGCTCTCAACTAGGGCTTATTTTAAGGGAATGGTTTATATCTAATACAAAACCTCCGCTGCCAATCGGCTTTACCTCATCCCAAGGAAAGGCTAGGGGAGTAAACCCCGAAAAGAAATGCGACACTACTACTCTCAAATTGTATTGGCTTCTTGCATTTCCTTTGGATCACAGCAGCAGTGTGAATAGGGGGGGGTTGCTGCTTGGACAACAGCTCATCCTCCATATGAACCCACCCAGGCTACGTGGTTAAAAAAATTGGACACTACTCCATCGTCTCTCGCAGACGGACGAATGCCAACACAACACAACACGGTATATTAAAATCATCCTGAAAAATAAAGCTAGGTCTTATTTTGCAGGTAGGTCATATTTTCGGGGAAACACAGTACTTTATATTCCTTTTTATAATTTTCATCTTTCGTCCCTTTTTTCCCCAATTTCTTCCTTCCTTCCGTCCTTCCTACCGTATCTCTTCTCTATTCCCTTCTATTAAGTTTGCTCAGGCAATATAATATGCTGTTATCACTTTGTCATGAATTGTTCTTATATTTTTTTGGAATAAACGATAGTGGATTGAGTATATCATGTCCTCGACCAGATAAATATAGTAACAAATCATGACGAAAATGATAACAATATTTTATTGCCTGAACACACTTAATTGAATAAATACATAAATGACACGATATAAAGAAACTTATATACATAATTATATTGTGGAGGCACGTGGCATAATGGTTAGAGTCGTAATAAATGGACTTGTTAATCCGGGTTCAAATCCTGGACGCATTTAGATTATCCGAAACTATGGGGACTATTTTGTTTGGCGAAATTGCCCTGAGAGTGACCAGTTTACCGGTGATCTCAGGCATAGAGTGGGGTTGGCGAAACGAACTTGCTTATTTTTTAACTGGCTTCTCTGTCGACAGCCGCATGGTATTTTCAACCAATTTTCGTTAATCTATACGAGTCTGGTGTTTTAAAAATCTACGATAACCACGTAATGTTAATATAAACCAAGAACACTTATGTTAGGAAGAGTTTCTCTTTTAATTTTAAAATCATACAGTCAATACCGTATGTGGAAAACGATATATCTCTTAATATATGGAGATTATGTGTCTGTCTGTAACCGAAACTACTTCACCACCAACGTCACCATTCCCTTAGTTATTTACGTTATATTCTCAACGTTATTAAATAATCATTATTTAATCTTAATTAGTATCTTATTTATTAACAATGTCTCTATAAATGTCTAGCTGTGATAGATTTGTCTCAAAATAGTCCGTATGTGTTTAGAATGCTGTAATGTGCGTGATATATTATTAAGCAATAAATGTTTACATAGTACATGGTGTGAATAATTTACATACCAGTTTTAATAAAACCGTGTTTAATAAATATTTATTTGGTGTTATTGATTTCTAATATTGGTTTATTCTCAAACGTATTAAAAGCAATCCTATAAGTTTATATTGAAACCAATTAGAATAAAATAAAAATAATTATTAATTTAATTTCCTTAGTTTTTCTAATTCAATATAATATTTAATTATATTAAAACTTAAATACTTGTGCCCAGGGGGTGCATATTTTTTCTAGTTCAACTATCGTCAATCTATATAAATCGGGGGTTTATAAAATCTGAAATAGTGCTGTATACCGTTCGCTAATCATCGTTCATCTCTCGGATATATAATCGCGGGGACGAGAGAGAGAGAGAGAGAGAGAGAGAGAGAGAGAGAGAGAGAGAGAGAGAGAGAGAGAGAAGGCTCTTACTTGTTAACTCGGCTGCCATATTCTCAAGGCTGAATATATATATATATATATATATATATATATATATATATATAATATATATATATAGAGAGAGAGAGAGAGAGAGAGAGAGAGGAGGCTCTTACTTGTTAACTCGGCTGCCATATTCTGCGGGCTGAATATATATATCTAATATATAAAACAGAGATTTTGGTATGTACGTGTCGACGTATAACAAAAAAAACGGGAGGTCACTCAGATTCAAAATCTTGCATACACATTGATATCGTTCTAACTAAGAAAAATTCCAAATTTGGTTATTGATTTTTACTGATTAAGGGATTTAATCGATTAATCAAACAAAAATCAAACGATTTTTCGAAAGCCATAGCATAGCTGCTGCTGCTGCTAATACTTGGTCTATCAGCGGAGGCTCGCCTGACTGTTTATCAGCAGAAAGAAAGAAGAAAGAAACAACGAAAATGTTAGCGACTCGCCTGGCTTAAAACAGCCAGGCGAGTCGCTAACATTTTCGTTGCGCAGCAGAAGAAAGAAATAAAGAAAGAAAGAAACAAACAATGAAAATGTTAGCGACAAACTAAATTTTAACGTAAAATAAATTCGTTTTTTTATAATCTTTCTAAATATTTATTTATATTTATCATATGTTTTTGAAACTAACTTTTATTGTACAATGTACACACACTTAATTTAAATTGTTGTCATGCACAAAAATTGTAGAAAAATGAAAATTGTTTCAAAACACAAGTTTACGGTTACATTTTTTTAAATAAGATTTTAAATGTCAATAAAAATCAGTCACCAGTATAGGGTTGTATAATGTAAATAAAAAAATGATAAAACGTTGTTTTGTAATTAATACTAATGGTTTTAAAAAAAAGTCTTAATAGTTTAGAGAACTAATGAAGACGTTTTAAAATGTAAGCAAAAATAGATATTGCATTCTCTTTATCGTTAAGAACTAGATTTGAATTGTCATGTAGAAAAAATTCAAAGAAATAAATTACAATCTATTTCTAACTTATCAAGCAATTAAAAACTGAATTTAAAATTGTCCCCAAATACTATTATTATTTTCAAACTGGAGTTTCAGTGAAACTTTTCGTGAAAGAAGAGAAAATAATCTTGCTCAATTTATAATTTGTACGAGTCTTTATCAATTGAATTATTTTTTATAGCGAGTTAGAAAAAATTATTTTGCTTCGGACAGCAAAAGTATGTTTTAAGGAAAAATCAATCTTATTCATATCGCAATCTTTTTATTCCTGTCTTTAAAATATTAATTTAGTTAGAAAAGAAATGAAATAATCTATCTTCCAAATATTTATTTGGTAAGAAAGAGCGAAGTAAAAAAACAATAATAAGCGCTTATTATTTATTAAATAAATAATAAGCGCTTATTATTGTTTAATAAATTTTATTTCGTTTATTTAATAAATATAATATAACTCACTTTGTATATATACGAAAAAATTAAAAACAAAAGATTTTAGAAAGAAAAGCCTTTTACAAAAATAGGAAGTTAAATTATAACTACTTATTTCGTAACTAAGTAAACATATAGTTGTATTCGTATTGTAATAAAAATAAAACAAAATTATAATAAAAATACGATGTAGTTAACATTTCGTATATAAACAAACAGTGTATGATATGTTCTTACCTTAAACATAAAATAAAAATGATTTTAATGTACGTAACTTGAATGAGAAAATGTGTTCTTTAATTTATCATAATTCTAATGATAAATAAATAGGCAGATTTTTTTTTAAATTAAGGGCGGACCTGAACTTTTGGAACACCTCTAAAATTTTTGTTTTTAATTTTTTTTCTTCTTTCAATGGATTATTATCGATTGCACACCAATCTATCAGACTGTAAAAAAAATTCAAAAAAGTTATTTATTTTTCGAGTTTTCAGGGTGCTCAGTTTCCCGTATAAGTTTATCGTAAATTGAACCCCTTATCGGAACCGCTAAAAAGAAAATTTTATTTAAATATTTATTTTCCTTCAATGGATTATTATCGATTACACACCAATCAATCAGATTTTTAAAAAATTCTTGAAAGTTCTTTATTTTTTGAGTTTTCAGGGGTGCTCATTTCCCCGTATAAGTTTATAGTAATCGAACCCCCATATCGGAACTGCTCGAAAGGAAACTGGCGCAAATGTGTCAAAGTTAGGGTGGCCCAGAAAAAACAGAACCCAAATTATTTATTTATTTTCCCATTAAACTTACCTTAAAACACCAACCCAACACCAACCCCCCTAACCTAACCCTAACCAAATCCTAACCCCCCCTACTTGAATTTAACAGTTTTATTAAAAAATTTGTGGGTTCTGTTTTTTCTGTGTCACCTTAATTTTTGATACCTTAGTGCAAATTCAGCCCAACTGTTAAGATAGAGCGGTTTCGATATGGGGGTTCGATTTACTATAAACTTATACGGGGAAATGAGCACCCTGAAAACTCGAAAATAAATAACTTTTTTTTAGTTTTTTTTTTTTACAATCGGATAGATTGGTTTGCAATCGATAATAATCCGTTGAAAAAAAAAATTAAAAACGAAAATTTTAGAGGGCGTGGGGTTCAAAAGTTTCAGGTCCGCCAAATTAAGTCACCACTTTTTTCTCTTTTTTTTTTTTTTTAGTCCAGTCATGGACCGGGTACTTTAGCTAGTATATATATATACATATATATTGAGAGAGAGAGAGAGAGAGAGAGAGAGGAAGAGAGAGAGAGAGAGAGAGAGAAGAGGAGGACGAAGTAGATATGAGATGAGGGTTTACTAGTTAACTTTCTGCTTGTTCTGCTGCTAACCCGCCATCTTGCTTGTTGGACTGATTTCTTCGGTTTGATTCTACTTCCTGTTTGGCTGGTCATCTCTTAGTTTTAATAAATCAACAAGACTTTGTTGTTTTTCTATAAGTCTTTTATTTAAAACAACCCCAGCCCACAAAAACGCGCGAATCGAGGCGACCCCCGAGAGCCGACGACAGCGTCCACTCTCAGCTAGTAACTGGTCGCAACTGATTTAAAACTTAAACTAATCTCTCACGCTCTAATGGCGCGTTTACGGAAAGATGAAGGTGGGGTCATTACCTGCCAATAACGCAAACCGTAACAGCAGTAATTTTTCACTCAACCCCCGTTATTTTAATCTAACGAACTCTGATTCAAAATATCTAACTACAGTACGTACATAATTCATTGGCAATCCATGAATTATACAACAATATCCACGGAATGTGAATATTAACTGAAGAACACTTATATTGAGAAGAGCTCCTCTAGTTTTAAAATCATGTAGTTGTTGGGTCAGTAAAATACGTTCATTTCTATGTGTGGAGTTAAGTGAGGAAGAGCCTTTCTGTGATTGGACATTGCAAGCACGTGATCCACCCAGAAATGTTGGTGCAAAGATCATATAAACATTTTTCGGACCAGTTCCAGAGGCAGTCGATCAGAAATTATCTCAGAGAAATTGACTAAAGGAGAAGATACCAGTTATACTAACATTTCCTCTCCACCACACAAGTAATTTGGTTGGATTTTTCTTTTTACGGCATATCAACCCCTTTCGGGTCATTTAATGCCGAATCCAGCTATTTTGATATCAGGTTGCTTACAGTACCTACTGTTGCTTAGTCATTCATTTTTAGTATTGAACAGACTCATCGCTGCTAAGCTTTGGTGACTTGAGCGTAAGCCCACACTGGTAAGTCTCTCAAACTTGACTCTGTACACAGGAAGGGCCTTTATATTGTTAGTCATTGTTTTATTGTTAAATAAGTCGTCGGGTCGGTCTAATGTCGGTGTCAGCCATGCAGCGAGGGAGTCTATTCCTTTCATTAGCGCTAGACTAAGGAGATTATTTTAGCGTCTGAGGTGGAGCGCTGCACCTACCACCAGCTCCTTACTTTACCGCACAGATCCCTGTGCTACTCATATTCTGAGTTGGTGAGGGCGGGTATCGAACTAGGAACCTTGTGGTTTCTAGCCGAACGCTCTACCGACTGAGCTAACCCGGCCCTGTTGTTAAATAAACCGTTAGAATTGAACGAAGTTTTAATTCACTTGGGTTTGGTGGTTGGTTTTGAAGGCTATCACAATGCAAGTGTCAAGAAAAATGAGGTAACTATGATGTTTTTTGTTTACCTTTGATTCATTCTTTATATTTCGAGATAAAGATCTCTTCGTCAGAAGATTTCTGAAGGTCCGGAGCTATTAGCTTGTTGCTAGGTTCTATATATTCTGTTGTATTCTTCCTTGAAATTGTCTGCGTGTGTCTATGTGTAAGTCTGTGTGTGCGTGTTTATGTGTGTCAGCCCAACAATGTCATAGTATCATTCCAGCCCTTTTTTAAAAATTCTTTTATTTGTTACTGTTAATCTTAGAATAAATGCTATACTAACACAATACAATCAGGCGTCTCCCATCTATGGGTTAAATAGAAAAATGTATTTATAAAAAAAAAATGTATTATTCATTATGAATTGATTTATTTCAAAACTTTATCGACATTAAATGACCCACTGAGGTTGATATGCCGTAAAACAAAACAAAACCAAACCAAATAATACAATCAATACCGGAAGTGGAAACGATACATTCAAACAACTATCGTGAATCTATTGAACTCGTGTGTTTATAAAATCTAAAATAACCACGAAGTGTGAAAATTAACTGAAGAAATCTTATGTTGAAAAGACTTCCTCTCTTAGTTTTAAAATCATTCAGTAGATTTTCTTTATTTTTACCGAATTATACAAATGTTCTCCATATAAAAATGCGGAGTTATTACTTTTTGCTTTTCATCTCAACGATTTTTTGCTTCGTTTCAATCTTTTATGATAAAATAATTCATAGATTTTGTCTTCTTGTCTAGACATAGACATGACTTGGTTTTATTAAAAAAACACAAACAAACACTATATATATATATATGTATATACGTATATATATACATATATATACGCACATACATTTATATAACATATATGTATATACATATATATATACGCAAACATATATATATATATACATATATATATACGCACAATACATATATATATATATATATATATATATATATATACGCACATACATATATATATAACATATATACGCACATACATATATATATATATAACATATATATATAACATATATATATTACATATACAATATATATCTAATATATACATATCTTACATATCATATATACATATATTACATATATATATATATATATAACATATATATACATATATATACATTATATTTTACATATATCATATATATATAACACATATATATATACATATATATTTACATATACATACATACACATACAACACACACATATATATATATATTATATATATATATATACCCACACACACATACATACATATATATATATACCACTAAAACAGCAGTCGACATTCCCTTGAACAAAGCGAATGTTCACTTTTTTATTAAATTTGTTTTTTCCGTGAAAAATCCCCGACAATATTCCACGCTTCTCTGCTTGACTGATTTTTTTTTTTTTACATTTTGAATTATTTTCATTTTATTTTCTCTTTTTTCCATTTTTATTTTTATTTTATTTATTTTTTTTACTTATTTAATATTGTTCATTTTCGTCTTTATTAGAGTGTTAGTTAAAAAAAGAATATAAAAAGTTACGAACTTCCATGCATATATTTATTTATTTAGTAAATCGATACGACAATATACCAGACATATGAATTTATATTAACTATTTATTTATTTTATGAATATTTTGTACATACTAGTCTGTCTCTTCAACAGTGACACGTTTTTCGCCATTTTTTTTTTCCAATTTTTATTTATTGTTCTCCTCATCTTTTTTCTTCGATCTTTTTATCCCATGTACTTTTCCTATATTGCTATTAATGCTTAAAGGTATATTAAATATTCAAATACATACATATCTATATACTTTCACGAATTGCCTTACCTCTTCATACAGATATACGAAGAGGCAAATTGTTTATATGTACGTGTGTGATAAATATACAGTCGGACACCTCGTCGTTGTGTAATAGCTGGGAAGCTAGTCTCATAGACCAATTACTAGAGAGGTGACGTAACGGTTATCGTCGTATGAAATGGAACAGGAGACCCGAGTTCAAATCCTGGACGAGGCTGTTAGCGTTTCACATAGTGCTAACGAACTTTGGAAAGACATGAATACATATCTTATCTCTCATCCTCAGCTATGAGTAAATAGTCGGGTAGACTGAGTTCTTTAGCTTTGGTTAGGCAACCAGCCTAGGAGAAGGAAACTTTTGAATTCAAACTCGATATAGGTGAGTCTTTGTAGCGTAGTGGTTAACGAGTTAGACTGTATCATCATACTGTGTTCGAACTTTAGTCATACTATTACGTTCGCTTTCGGTCTAATTTCCTTGGGAAAGGCATGAACCTCCTCATCCTTTTGTATTATTTGGATTAGTCAGACTATTGTCCTCATCTTTATTGTTATCTGTACAACGTTTCAGCCGATTTTCCCTCCGGCCTTCTTCGGGTATATCTTGTCGGACTCGGGAATCTCTCGAACTCGGAAACATACCTTTCGCACTCGAAAACCTGTCTTGTTGTAATCAGGAGCCATCACAGAACTTTGAACCCAACCCTTCAGTCCACGGGGGTATCCTGCTCTCATTCCGCTAACCATAGCTGGGGTACAGGTGTTAAGCTGTATTAATTATTATTCTATGTTACTGCTTGCCCCTGACCAGGATTGAACCTGCCGCCTAGAGATAACTCACTTAGAACTGTTTTATTCCAACACCTATATACACTCCACTATGTGTCCAATTGGACAATTCAGTGGTATCAAATAACCCACGAAGGTAGATATGCCATTAAACAAACCAACCAAACAAATCAACACTGTTTAAAACTGATGTTATGTCAGATCCTGCTCGTAGCGAAGGGGTTACTATTTACCCAACCCCTCCACACAAACAGGATGCGACACAAGTTAAATTTTTATGGGGAATTTAACATTTGAATTCAGAGTTTTCCTTCTCATAGACCGGTGACCATAACAAGGTTAAATCGATCACTTTGCCCTACTATTTATCCAGAGCTAGAGAGAAAATAGTTCGACTCATAGTTTTGCCGAGGGCATTGTCGAAGTGAAATGACCAAAACAAAAAAAAAACAACAACACCGAAATGATTGCCCAAGCTAAATATGTTAAAGTGCTCAATATGCTAAGTAGAGCCAAAATATAATGTCTAAAGAGTTAGAAACTACCTATCAAGGTTTCACCTAACGGATCATCAGGATAATTCTGAGTCATAATTATCCTGATGGTCTGTTAGGTGAAACTGACTCTTTAGGTTATATATATATATATATATATATATATATATATATATATATATATATATATATATATATATATTGTTTATTTACGTACTCTCATACTGTCGTGTAGAAAGTCAATAAAAAGTGGAATATAAACAAGTTCAAAACAGACGAAGAATCTGGGAATGGCCAGCTGGTGTAGTGGTTAGAATCTCCGCCTGTCAGCTTGGCAGTCGAGGTTTCGAGTCACACACGGAGCAGTCTCCCATGTCTATAACCTGCTGATGAGACTAATAGGTCGAAATGTACATTCAGGGATTGACATTTTCTCGATTTGTTTAGCCTTACATTTGAACATTATGCCGCCTAATTCATTAATTATAACTGATTAATTTTCAAAAATTAGGTATGACTTCAATTAAGCACATATCCTCCAAAAAATCGTCGGCTAAAAGCCATATCAAATAAAAATTGTTTATTTACGTACTCTCATATATATATATATAATATATATATATATATATATATATATATATATGGTATAGTAAAACAAAATTTTTTTTTTGTGATGAAACAAAGAAAATACAGTGCTCAATCACAATTGTAAGAGCTAATATTTATTTATTTTAAAAGTTTTCTCAATGTTCATTATAAACAGTTTCATGGCAAATCATTTGAGCAAGATTGGTGTTTGTTGAAGTTCTTTACTCATGTCACATTTTGGATAACGTCGGTTAGTTCGCGGACGCTATTATAGTTCGGATTTAAAAATAAATTTTATATATATATATATATGAGCGAGAATTTTGTTGGCATATTTAAAAATGACGGACAAGGATTTAGTGTTTAGTTTTTTATTCACTTTTGTTGCAACTGTGGTTCTCAATCGGTAGAGTGTCAGCCTAGGAAGAAGAAGGTTACGGGTTTGATACCGGCCCTCACCAACTCAGCGTATGAGTAGCACAGGGATCTGTGCGGTAAAGTAATGAGCTGATGGTAGGTGTGGCGCTACACCTCAGATGCTAAAATAATCTTCTTGGTCTGGTGCCAGTGAAAAGAGGATTACCCGCGACATCTTTTTCACCCAGAAGATGAATAAAAAGCTAAACACTAAATCCGGCAATTTTCACAGTTATTAAAATTCCTAGCATAAAATTGTGCGTGCGCATTATCTAAAATGAACTTAATTGTTATTAAGAACACATTTTATGATATTTTTTGTATGCACTTGTATTGTTTTCGAAACGATTCTAAGATTTGTTTATTTGGCACAGACAACTTCAAAATGGCTACCGTCTTCTTTCAAATTGAAAGTCAGTTGGCTAAATTCCTAGCATAAAATTATCTGAAATGAACTAATTGTTATTAAGAACACATTTTATTATATTTTTGTGTTAAAGCATGCAGTTGTATTGTTTTCGAAAAAGTTTCTATGATTTGTTTATTTCGCACGGAGACTTTCAAAATACTACTCTAATTGCCTTATTTGCTAGGAATTTTAATAACTAAAGGTGAAAATTACCCTAAATCCTTTTCTGCCATTTTCAATAAAATATTTATTGTACGATTAAAACATTTATTTTTTCCCTAAAATATTTCGTTTCAATGTTTACGTATATTGTAGATTTTTATTGCTCTTAAATTTAACATTTTTAAAATTATTTTTTTTTCGACGGGAGATTTTTAGAATCATTCTACGATTCAGTCTGAAACCAAAAAGAGATGTGCACACTAAAATGAACCGATATTTTCCTTTTTGATATATTTTTCTAAATTTCTAAAGTGTATTATTAAAAAAAATCTTTAAAGAAATATTCTATTGTGACAGAAACGTATTTAGAAAGAACAAAGCAAAAAACAATAAACTGAATAAAACTTGCTGCCTATTCAATGGCGTGTGGCGTGCGGACCGTATAGGGCGGCCAATATAAATATACTAGAAAAAATGTGACCCGTTGGGTCACCCATTGAGCTCTCAGTAGATAATTGGGTTTAGGGAAAAGAGAGTTTGCAAAGTGAATTAAATAAAAAGAAAAAGAAAAAGAAAAAAAGAAGAGAAAACAATACGTCCGGAGAATGAAAAAACAAAACAAAAAACAAAACAAAAAAAAACAAAACATTAAAATCATTTTGTAAGATTTCTAAGAAAGGGAAAATTTGACCTAATTTAAATTGAAATGGACCATGGAATTTAATTAAGCTACAGTCACATCGCTGCAGCTGAATCTTAATATACATATAAAGTGAGAAGTGAAATTTCTCTCTCCCAATCACTTCCCTATCTCTCTCTTACTCACAGAGAAACTAACATATATAACGAGGAAATAATCAAGATATACATAGAGAGGGAAAAGTGATATGCAGAATGTGAGGTGAGAGACTGGTCAGTTTTTGACTTAATTGCAAATTACGAGTAATTAGGACCAATTAAAATTTTTTTTTCAAACTAAGTAAGGAATAATTTAGTATAACTTTCGTGTCATTAAACTAAATAATAATAATAAAAAACCTTTAGGAGATAACAAAAATTGATTCGCTCAGTTTTAGTATAATAATAGATTTTGTCACTTTCTTGTGAACTTCGCTTAAGAAAAATTCTATAAACTTACAATAAGTAATAAAAATTGATTGTAGATTTTGGTGTTTCATGGTGTACTGCATTCTATTACAGTAAACCTGGCATGTAAAAAATGTTTATCTCTTGACTGGATCTCTTAGCTGATCATCTAAATGCAATCAAGTAATAAATGAATGGAAAATAATAAATATTTATGCATTTTTGATAAGAAAGGGTTAAAGAAATATGAGCTTAGCAACAGGCTGATAGTTTTGTATTTTAACTTTGATTTTTGGACATTTGAAACGAAAAGAAAAGTTTTCTTGGGGTTGAGGGTGGGGGTCAGAAGAAGATTCATTAAATATTCAACTTTAGCATTTTGCTGCTAAGTAAGGAAACACTTATTGATATAGGTAATATTATAGAGGGTGGATTATAGAAAAAAGAAAAAAGAGAAAAGGTAAAAGAAAAGAAAAAGAAAAAAAAGAAAAGAAAAGAAAGAAGAAAAGAGAAGAGAAAAATAAGAAGAAAGAGAAAAAAAGAAAGAAAGAAAAGAAAGAAAAAAGAAAAGTAAAAGAAAAGAAAAAAGAAAGAGAAAAGAAAAGAAAAAGAAAAGAGAAAGAAAAGAAAAAGAAAGAAAAGAAAAAAGAAGAGAAAAAAGAGAAAAAAGAAAAAGAAAAAAAAAGAAAAAGAAAAGAAAGAAGAAAAAGAAAGAAAGAGAAAAAAAAGAAAAAAGAAAAAAGAAAGAAAAGAAAGAGAAAAGAGAAAAGAAGAAAAAAAGAAAAGAAAAAGAAAAGAAAAGAAGAAAGAGAAAAAGAAAGAAAAAAAAGAAAAGAAAAGAAAGAAAAAGAAGAAAAAAGAAAAGAAAAGAAAGAAAAAAAGAAAAAGAAAAGAAAGAAAAGAAAAAGAAAAAAAGAAAGAAAAGAAAAAAAAGAAAAAAAAGAAAGAAAAAGAGAAGAGAAAAAAGAAAGAAAAAAGAGAAAAAGAAAAGAAAAAGAAGAAAAAAGAAAAAGAAAAAGAAAAGAAAAAGAAAAGAAAAGAAAAGAAAAAGAAAAGAAAAAAGAAAAAGAAAAAGAAAAGAAAAGAAAAAAAGAAAGAGAAAAAAGAAAAAGAGAAAGAGAGAAAAAAAGAAAGAAAGAAAGAGAAAGAAAGGATACAGATATAATATACAGAGTGTCCTAGATAAATTTGACATACTTATATTTGGTTATTTTTCTCCGTAGGTTAGAGGTACTGACACACACCGCGCATCATTTAAAAGCTTGAACCCTTCTTCATTCATATACGTGATGACAGATAAAATGGATGACTAGAACCCACCTAAATCATGGAGAGAATAACTTATATCATGATGATCAGCGCCGGTCACCAAAATAAGGAGATTATGGTTGCTGCCCAATGCTCCCTGAACACTGTAAAAACAATCAGGCATAAACTGGAGAATTGCAATAGAGATTACGAGGTTGTGGCTATAAGAAAGCAACATAGCAGACGATCTGCAGAAAAAACTGTTGGAGTACCATCAGATGCCTACGTAGAGTTGTTAAACACTGTAGTCAAGCCCTAGATAACAAGGGTAGCCAATGGTAGGCCATATGTATGGCAGCAGGATTTGGCCCCTGTCACATCACTGGGAAAAGTCAAAAATAGTTGTCGGCGAATTTTTACGACTACATGTATGGCCTCAGAACTCCCCAAGATTATTATGTATGTGGCACTGTTGAGAAATACACCAATCGCCGTGTCAGTACTACAAAAGCCCAGTTAATCGACAGAATTAAGGTAGTTTTTGACACCCTTCCCAGGGAAACTGTAACATCAGCTTCCGGAACAGGATTGAGGCTGTGATCGACGCTAATGGCGGTTATTTTGAGTGAAACTTGTTGATAGTAGTGTAATTTCCGTGGCTGTTGAATTTCTTTACAATCCATTAAATTTTGTAGTTACCAAGCACTTTTTCTTTTTTTCTTATGAAACTGTCAAATTTTGCCCGAACATCCTGTACACACAGAAAATTAGACTCATAATTCTGAAAGCTGGTTGCATTTCACATAGTACTAATAGCATTGTAAGAAGAGTTAATCGAAATATTCGCCCTCCAGCTATGGGTAAAAAGCATGACACATTGGGCCTTTTAACATTGATATGGCAACCGTTCTAAGAGAAGGAAAACTCTGAACTCAAATCTGTTAAATTCCACCTATAAAAATTGACCTTGTTTCACATCCTGCTCGAGTGGATGGTTGGCTATATATATATATATATATATATATATATATATATATATATATATATTATATAAAAAAATATTCATATAACATATTTTATATATGCAAACGTTGCGGTCAAACCGGTCATCATCATTTCATTTGAAAATATATTTTCGTATGTAAAATGAAAAAAATAAAAATTGAATATATATATATATATATATATATATATATATATATATATATATATATATATATATAAGTATTAAAAATAATCTTTTATGTGCTGCTTGTACGAATTTAGCAACTTAAAAATCACACCACGAGTCTCATTAAAGAGATTTAATGAAATATCTCTGTTATGTAGACGAAGAATATACATATTTTTGTCGACGCGAGAGTATTCCACTTTTGAAGCCTTATATATATATATATATATATATATATATATATATATATATATATATGGGTGTGACGTGTTTCTATATTGATGTATGTTCGTGTACATGTGTTTATGAAAGAAGGAATCATGTTAAATTATAGAAAAAGAAAAAGAAAAAAAGAAAGGAAAATGCAGCGATATAAAATGGAGGGAAAAATATGAGAGAATGGGACGCGCGTCTACATGATTAACTTCACTTTGATATTTGTATGGCAAAGATGAAAAGGAACTCTTCTTTTGGCCGTCCATTGAAGTTAAAAAAAGGACTTCTCGAAAATAATGACGGAATATAACGTCTGCACCAACTTCAGTGAAAGGGTGTAGTTTTCATAATGCGCAGAGGATAGAAAGAAAGAAAAATAGAGAATTAAAAAAAAATGGATGAAAGAAAATAAGAGATATGTAAAAAGAAGAAAAAAATGGCGTTGAAAATACGGAAGGAATATTGGTTTGCAGTGAAAATTGAATGGGCAAAAGAATGAAGAATGTAAATATGTTTGTGAATTTGTAGTTGAATTGAAGGTATGAATATTTAAGGCGGCTGCAAAAATATGCAAATATATGTAAAATAAATGTGTTGAGTTTATCAGTGTTAGACGTTTGGAAAGGTGGATGGTCGAGGGAGGAGGTAGGCAGAGATGTCGGCAAAGGAAATGAATAAGTAAGAAAATAAGAGAACGATAATAATAATAATAATAAAATATGAAACAGAAGAAAGAAAAATGTATAAAAAGAAAAAGAAAAGAGAAAAGAAGAGGAAAGAGAAGACGATAACAACAACAACAATAACAACAACAATTATAATAATAAAAATAATGCTGATGTGAAAACTCAAAAGGAGTGAAAATGATAATAATAATAATAATAATAATAATAATAATAATAATAATAATAATAATAATAATGATGAGAAGAAGAAGAAGAAAGGGAGAAAGAATAAGACGAAGAAGAATGAAAGGATAATAATGAAAAGAAGAAGAATAAAAAGACGACTAGGAAGAAAAAGAATAAAGGAAAGAAGAAGATGAAGAAAAAAGCAATAATAATAATAATAATAATAATAATAATAATAATAATAATAATGATAATAATGTAGAATGTGTGATGACAGAGATGAGACTGTAAATCATGTATTAAGCGAAAGTAGCAAACTAGCACAACGGGAATACACAAACTAGGCATTACTGGGTCGGGAAGGTGATCCACTGGGAAGACGGATCACCTTATCCTAGCCAGAAGACCAACCTAGTATTGAAACAAAAAAAAAAAAAAAAAAAAAAAGAAGAAGAGAGAACTTGTCATCTGATAGATTTTGCAGTTCAAGCAGATGACAGGGTGAAGATGAAGGAAAACGAAAAGATAGACAAATACATAAACCTTGCTAGAGAATTGAAAAAGCTGTGGAATATGAGGTCAAAGTGATACCAATTGTTGTTGGTGTACTATGAACAGTCCCAAGAAGCTTGGAAAAGAGACTGGAGGATTTGGAAATCAGAGGAAGAATTGAGACCACCCAGAAAACAGCATTGCTGAAATCAGCTAAATACTCAGAAGGGTCCTGGAGACCTGAGGAGACTTGTCACTCAGACTCCAGTAAAATACCATCAGCTAACGCTGTTGTGAAAACTTCAATAATAATAATAATAATAATAATAATAATAATAATAATAATAACAAAACTAGACACGACTGGGTTGGGAAGGTGATCCACTGGGAATTATACAAAAAAATTAATTTTGACCATACAAAAAAATGGTATATGCATAAACCAGAATCTGTTCTTGGGAACGAAACACATAAGATTCTCTGGGACTTTGAAATAAAAACGGATCACCTTATCCCAGCAAGAAGACCAGGCCTAGTGTTGATAAACAAAAAAGAAAGAACTTGTCAACTGTTGGATTTTGCAGTGACAGCAGATCACAGGGTGAAGCTAAACGAAAATGAAAAAATGGACAAATATCTGGACCTTGCCAGAGAACTGAAAAAGTTATGGAATATGAAAGTGAAAGTGATACCAATTTTAGTTGGTGCACTTGGAACAGTTCCAAAAGGATTGGAAAAGGGTTTGGAAAGTTTGGAAATCAGAGGAAGGATTGAAACCATTCAGAACACTGCACGGCTGCAATCTGCCAGAATACTCAGAAGAGTCCTGGAGACCTGAGGAGACTTGCTGTCACTCAGACTCCAGTGAAAGACCATCAGCTAATGCTGATGTGAAAACTCAAAAGGAGTAAATAATACCTGACCTAGTATTAATTAACAAGGATAAAATAACTTACCGACTGGTGGATTCTGCAGTTCCAACGGGACATAGAGTGAAAATAAAAGAAAGCAAAATGAAAAACAAATTCTTGGCGCTTATATACCAAACTGAATACAATATCTACATCATGTATGGCATATTAAGAGTGACGTAGAAAGCGTTATTGAATCCATTTTTCTATACCAAAATATTTATAGTTAATTTGTATGTAACTGGCATTATAATTTCTAATGGATATTTGTTTTTTTATTATCTAAATAAAAAATTAGAAATGACCTTTTCAAAATTTCTTTGTTTATTAATTCTGTCTGCCGTCGAGTTCTTCGTTGGCGGTAACTTTTGATTTGACCTTTGAAGGAACCCAGTATAGGGATTGTGGGTCACCCGGTGCAAATTTTGATTTTTTTTGTTTTGTTTTACACTACCTTACAAAAGGATTATAACTAACTTTTAATAAATTATCCTAATTAATCTTAAGTATCTAATTTTATATCGCCAGTCAACTTTATAACATTAGGGTAGTGTTATATATAATACAGATTATCTTGGTAGATCTCCCAGGAGCAATGAGTGATAGGGAGGGATGGCGAGAGATTGTCATGGATATCCGTGCTGACAGCACGACAGGATGATGAATGATCTTGGTGGTGTTATATATAGTACAGATTATCTTGGTAGACATATGCGTTTTACTGCTTCATGATGTTCGTTAGATTGTTTCTCCATCATCATGTTAGTTTTTTTGGGGAATGGCTTGAAGTAGGATAGATGACATCCATATGCAAACAAACTTTCTGATTCATCCGTGCTTCTGCTGGTGAATTACCAATAGGTGTGCTTGGATTGGATGTAGCTGTAATTACTGAGGAATATTTCTAATACTTGCAAAACAAAAACACCCCTTCGAGCGATGCAAAAATTAGTGTTTGAAAGATATTGCTTAAGGGGTTGGAGTTTTTTTTTTTACGATAGGCGACAATGGTCTTAAAAAAACCAACTAAATTGTACATAATTCTACAAAATCTTATTGAACGAATATCTTAATTTTAGTGTAAAAAAATAATTTAGAAACATTTTTTATCCCGATTTTTATCGACGTTCAAAAGATTTTTTGCTACGCTCTTTCGTAAAAGAAATGTAAACATACCTTTGAAATCTTATGTTTTTAGTAATAGACATAAAAATGGTTTTCCTGTCAAAATTCAAATAAATATTTTTCTTTCTAATAAAATCAAGTTTCTCACAATTAATTTCAAATTAATTCAAACAAGCTTGTTCTTTATTCTATATTCGACGATTTTTTTAAAGTAGTGACTTAGTTTAGGTTACAGACAAAATAGAGACTAAATCTCCATTATTAATAGATATCTCATTTGGTTCTCTCCCCTTTGTTTTTTATGAATGCCTTCTTAAAAGAATATACAAAACGCTCCACCTGTCCGTTTGATTTTGGATGAAAAGGCGGTGTTCTAATATGTTGGATGCCATTAAGTGCGCAGAAATTTTGAAAATGTAGTTGAAGTAAATGCAGTGTCATTATCGGAAACTAATATTTGTGGAATTCCAAAACGATTGAAAATCTATTTCAACTTTAGAATCTTTTTCATCTGCAGTAATGCAACTCATCTATAAATTAAATTACTCGTGTTCCTTAATTGTACGACCGTTATCATCTTGCAACACCCTCTGGTTAAAAATGACACCGTCCAAATCATCCAAAATGAAATGCAAAAATATAAGTTAAATCATTATTATTATGCTTTTTACATATTGAACTATTTTGAAATAGCTCTTAAGTAAACATATCAAACATTGTAATAATTAGATTATCATACTGTGGTATATCCACAGGTCCTGCTAGTTTGAAATATTTCTGACCCTTTGCTCTCTAAGTGTCAAAGAGAGTAAAATGAGACTATTCATTGATAGGCCCAGCGAAACCAGGGTGAAGGCGTGACCAGTTTTCGCGGGATATTTTGCTGCTAGTTGACGGACAAAATGCGTGCCAATTCCTCCAACCATATTTGGTCAATAAGCATAGCCGCGTGCTAATACGAGGGTGAGTCAAAAAGCAATACCATTTTGTTTAGGACAGGTATGATTAATAACACATGAACATTTTTATACATCAAAATGAAGCTGGTAATCTGTGGATCACATCCCTACTTCTCCACATAGTCACCGTTTCTCTCAATAGCAATGTTCCACCTTCGAATGAGAGCATGTATCCCTGCCCCGTAAAATTCTGTTGACTGTTTCCATACTCCATATTTCACTTCTTCACTACAGATTTCACTTCTTCGTCACTGGAATAATGTTTGTTTCTCAAACCCTCTTTCATGGGGTGATTCTGTGATTCTGAAGGATACGGATCTGTAGTGAAGAAGTGGCTCAAAGAACAGTCAACAGAATTTTACGGGGCAGGGGTACATGCCCTCATTTGAAGGCGGAACTTTGCTATTGAGAGAAACGGTGACTATGTGGAGAAGTAGGGATGTGATCCACAGAGAACCAGCTTCATTTTAATGTATGATACATGTTCCTGTGTTGGTAATTATACCTGTCCTAAACAAAATGGTATTACTTTTTGACTCACCCTCGTACTTTCATACGGTTAATAAAGTTTGGTTTGGTTTCTTTGTTTAAAGGTATATCAACTTTCGTGTGTCATCTAATACCAAAGCCATCCTCGTAGAAGAACAGTAGTGCTAGCATTTAACGCATGGTTAGGTGGTGGGGTGTTCATAGTTTTCCGAAAATGAACGTAATATAAGATTAAAGAGCTAGACAAGTAGACTATTATTAGTGATTTGGCTTCTCATTGGATGCTCCATATTCATGACCTTGTACCAGACATAAAACAAAACAAAACAAATCCCCCACATTCAAAAGACCCTGTATTAATCCGGCCTGGTAGGAGGTCAGGGAATATTCTTTTAAGCCATCCCGTCGTTTTGTAATGGTTAGCAAGCTAGTCTCGCAGATCTATTACTAGTGAATAGAGAGTTTGAACCTCGCTGGATGCCCTGTATTTGTGACCTTGTGTCACATCCTCTCCATGTCGAATGGGCTGTGTAATAGAGTGTCATATCGTAGTTCAATGGTTAGCAAGCTAGTCTCACAGATCCATTATTACTGAATAGCGTGTTCGATCCTCGCTGGATGCCCCGTACATGTGACCTTGAATCACATCCTACCGTGTCGAATAGGTTTGGTGTAGGTGCGCCCCATCGTTATGTGATGGTGAGCAAGCTAATCTCACATATCCATTATTACAGAATAGCGAGTTCGATATTCGTTGGATCTAACACACTTGCAACTGTGTGTCCCATCTTACCCCTGGAGATCAACAGACTGAATAAGAAGGATTACCACTCACTTTTTCTCATCATTCTGTGATATATAATTTCTTATCTTATGCCCTGAAGATGATCTATTTAATAGATCGAAACACTGCAGCGTCGGCCAATAAACTCACCACTTAACCCATTTAAACCTGTGTTTTTTCAATTTTCTTGATATATTACATACCGTCGGATTTACTTCCTCTCTTCACACATATATATATATATATATATATATATATATATATATATATATATATACCTATCAATGCACTTAATTCTGTTGCAATGATTATTTATATAGATCGGGAAATATAATAGTCTGCCCGAATTAAGGTGAAATTGGCCTTAACCCAGAATTCATTCCGAAAAAGACATGTTTGGTACCGTTAGAAAGTTTATTCTTTGTAGATTAACATATCAATATCCTCCTTCATAGCCTGCATCGGTTGTAGGCTGCGGAAACACTGCATCTTTCAAAGCCTCCATGCTTCCTGTAATTCGCCAACACTATACCTGATACCCCCTCCACACACATATGCACACACGTGCACACATACATGCATATTATTACTGTACGCTATTCATGTTCCTGACACTAATACATTATTCTATGTACTTTACATGAGATTTTGATAGTTGTGGTGCACCTGAGCACTGTACATACATGTATATAATTACTGTACGCTATTCATGTTCCTGACACTAATACATTATTCTATGTACTAGACATGAGACTTTGATGAGTTGTGGTGTACCTGAGCACTGTACGCATACATGTATATTATTACTGTATGCTATTCATATTCCTGACACTAATACATTATTCTATGTACTAGACATGAGACTTTGATGAGTTGTGGTGTACCTGAGCACTGTACGCATACATGTATATTATTACTGTATGCTATTCATATTCCTGACACTAATACATTATTCTATGTACTAGACATGAGACTTTGATGAGTTGTGGTGCACCTGAGCACTGTACACATACATGTATATTATTACTGTATGCTATTCATGTTCCTGACACTAATACATTATTCTGTGTACTAGACATGAGACTTTGATGAGTTGTGGTGCACCTGAGCACTGTACACATACATGTATATTATTACTGTATGCTATTCATGTTCCTGACACTAATACATTATTCTATGTACTAGACATGAGACTTTGATAGTTGTGGTGCACCTGAGCACTGTACACATACATGTATATTATTACTGTATGCTATTCATGTTCCTGACACTAATACATTATTCTATGTACTAGACATGAGACTTTGATGAGTTGTGGTGCACCTGAGCACTGTACACATACATGTATATTATTACTGTATGCTATTCATGTTCCTGACACTAATACATTATTCTATGTACTAGACATGAGATTTGATGAGTTGTGGTGCACCTGAGCACTGTACACATACATGTATATTATTACTGTATGCTATTCATGTTCCTGACACTAATACATTATTCTATGTACTAGACATGAGACTTTGATGAGTTGTGGTGCACCTGAGCACTGTACACATACATGTATATTATTACTGTATGCTATTCATGTTCCTGACACTAATACATTAGTCTATGTACTAGACATGAGACTTTGATAGTTGTGGTGCACCTGAGCACTGTACACATACATGTATATTATTACTGTATGCTATTCATGTTCCTGACACTAATACATTATTCTATGTACTAGACATGAGCTTTGATAGTTGTGGTGCACCTGAGCACTGTACACATACATGTATATTATTACTGTATGCTATTCATGTTCCTGACACTAATACATTATTCTATGTACTAGACATGAGACTTTGATGAGTTGTGGTGCACCTGAGCACTGTACACATACATGTATATTATTACTGTATGCTATTCATGTTCCTGACACTAATACATTATTCTATGTACTAGACATGAGACTTTGATAGTTGTGGTGCACCTGAGCACTGTACACATACATGTATATTATTACTGTATGCTATTCATGTTCCTGACACTAATACATTATTCTATGTACTAGACATGAGACTTTGATGAGTTGTGGTGCACCTGAGCACTGTACACATACATGTATATTATTACTGTATGCTATTCATGTTCCTGACACTAATACATTATTCTATGTACTAGACATGAGACTTTGATGAGTTGTGGTGCACCTGAGCACTGTACACATACATGTATATTATTACTGTATGCTATTCATGTTCCTGACACTAATACATTATTCTATGTACTAGACATGAGACTTTGATGAGTTGTGGTGCACCTGAGCACTGTACACATACATGTATATTATTACTGTATGCTATTCATGTTCCTGACACTAATACATTATTCTATGTACTAGACATGAGACTTTGATGAGTTGTGGTGCACCTGAGCACTGTACACATACATGTATATTATTACTGTATGCTATTCATGTTCCTGACACTAATACATTATTCTATGTACTAGACATGAGACTTTGATGAGTTGTGGTGCACCTGAGCACTGTACACATACATGTATATTATTACTGTATGCTATTCATGTTCCTGACACTAATACATTATTCTATGTACTAGACATGAGACTTTGATGAGTTGTGGTGCACCTGAGCACTGTACACATACATGTATATTATTACTGTATGCTATTCATGTTCCTGACACTAATACATTATTCTATGTACTAGACATGAGACTTTGATGAGTTGTGGTGCACCTGAGCACTGTACACATACATGTATATTATTACTGTATGCTATTCATGTTCCTGACACTAATACATTATTCTATGTACTAGACATGAGACTTTGATGAGTTGTGGTGCACCTGAGCACTGTACACATACATGTATATTATTACTGTATGCTATTCATGTTCCTGACACTAATACATTATTCTATGTACTAGACATGAGACTTTGATGAGTTGTGGTGCACCTGAGCACTGTACACATACATGTATATTATTACTGTACACTATTCATGTTCCTGACACTAATACATTATTCTATGTACTAGACATGAGACTTTGATGAGTTGTGGTGCACCTGAGCACTGTACACATACATGTATATTATTACTGTATGCTATTCATGTTCCTGACACTAATACATTATTCTATACTAGACATGAGACTTTGATGCGTTGTGGTGCACCTGAGCACTGTACACATACATGTATATTATTACTGTACGCTATTCATGTTCCTGACACTAATGCATTATTCTATGTACTAGACATGAGACTTTGATAGTTGTGGTGCACCTGAGCACTGTACACATACATGTATATTATTACTGTATGCTATTCATGTTCCTGAACACTAATACATTATTCTATGTACTAGACATGAGACTTTGATGAGTTGTGGTGCACCTGAGCACTGTACACATACATGTATATTATTACTGTATGCTATTCATGTTCCTGACACTAATACATTATTCTGTATACTAGACATGAGACTTTGATGAGTTGTGGTGCACCTGAGCACTGTACACATACATGTATATTATTACTGTACGCTATTCATGTTCCTGACACTAATACATTATTCTATGTACTAGACATGAGACTTTGATGAGTTGTGGTGCACCTGAGCACTGTACACATACATGTATATTATTACTGTATGCTATTCATGTTCGTAAGACATGAGACTTGATGAGTTGTGTGCACCTGACACTGTACGCAATGCCGTTTTCTTTCACTTGGCTATTTAGATATGCTGACTGCCTAAATCCACTTATCCAAGGTTATAGTCATATCTTTGCCAACAGCTTAGGAAGCCAAAAGCAATTGGAGCTGAAGTGAAATTTTCTGATTAAAAAACAACTAAAAACTGCGTGTTCGATTGCCGAATCATTGCGTCATCATCACGCGAACACAAACACACAGACAGACACACACACACACACACACATACATACATGTGTGTGTGTGTGTGTGTGTGTGTGAAAAATGTATTCGAAGAACTCGAATTAGAATCTAAAAAAAACTTTTAAAAAGCGATTGTATGGAAAGAGGCAAGAAGCTGATGAAAATGATGGAAGAATATGAAATCAATAATACATCCTGTTCATATATATACATATATATATACACATATATATACACATACACACACACACACACATATATATATATATATATATATATGAAATCAATAATATCCTGTTTTTATATATATATATATATATATATATATATATATATATATATATATATATATATAGAAATCAATAATATATCCTGTTATATATATATAATTATATATTATATATAATATATATAATATATATATGAAATCAATAATATATCCTGTATATAATATATATATATATATATATATATATATATATATAATATGAAATCAATAATAATATCCTGTTATATATATATATATATATATATATAAATATATATATATATATATATATAATAATAATCATAATACATCCTGTTTTATAGATAGACAGATAGATAGATAGAGAAAGTCCGAGACAATACATACATACATAATACATATGGAGATAGATAGATATGACTGAAATGAGATAGATATATATTAACAGACTGAGGTACATAAATATTAATAGACTGAGATTAGATAGATAGATCCAAAATTATATATATATATATATATATATATTATATATACATATATATATATATATATATATATATATATATATATACACGTACGTGTGTGTATAGATAGGTATACATATATCCAAAATGAGGTAGATAAATAATAGATAGATACGTAGGTAGAGAGATTATCTAAAATGAAGATAGAAACATTCAAATGAGGTAGATAGATTGATATGATGATATATAATAGATACGAACTAAGAAGATTGGACAAACAGGAACAAATGACAGGGCTGAGGTACATAAATACGAACAAATATCATATTATATTATATATATATATATATACTACATATAGATAGATAGATGATAGATAGAGGAGGAGAGAGAGAGAGAGGGAGAGAGTAACAGCTGAGATAGATTTATGATAAAGAGAAATGGTTATCAGAATATTAGTAAGAATTGAGAAGAGAGAAGAGAGAGAGAGAGACAGACGTA
>CM042158.1:5837684-5872502 GCA_023376005.1 Doryteuthis pealeii | reverse complement strand
ATTCCCCTTCGCTGGATGCCCTGTATTGTGGACCTTGTGTCACATCTCTCCATTCGAATGGGCTGTGTAATACGAGTGGTCCTATCTGGTTCAATGGTTAGCAAGCTAGTCTCACAGATCCATTATTACTGGAATAGCGCTGTCGATCCTCGCTGGATGCCCGTACATTGTGACCTTAATCACATCCTACTCGTGTTCGAATAGCGTTTGCGTATAGGTGCGCCCCATCGCTTATGTGATGATGAGCAAGCTAATCTCACATATCCATTATTAACAGAAAGAGCGAGTTCGAATATTCGTTGGATCTAACACAACTTGCAACTGTGTGTCCCCATCTTACCCCTGGAGATCAACAGACTGAAAAAGAAGGATTACCACTCACTTTTTCTCATCATTCTGTGATATATAATTTTATTTATGCCTGAAGATGATCTATTTAATAATCGAAAACACTGCAGCGTCGCCAATAAACTCACCACTTAACCCATTTAAAAAAACTGTTGTTTTTTCAATTTTCTTGAATAATTACATACCGTCGGATTACTCCTCTCTTCACCACATATATATATATATATATATATATATATATATATATATATATATATATACCTTCCTATCAATGCACTTAATTCTGTTGCAATGAATTTATTATATAGATCGGAAATATAATAGTCTCCCGAATTAAGGTGAAAAATGGCCTTAACCAGCAATACATTCCGAACAAGACATGTTTGGTACCGTTAGAAAGCTTATTCTTGAGATTAACATACTAAAATCCTCCTCATAGCCTGCATCGCGTTTAGGCTGCGGAAACACTGCATTCTTTCAAAGCCTCCATGCTTCCTGTAAATTCGCCAACACGTATACCTGATACCCCCTCCACACACATATGCCACACACGTGCACACATTACAGCATATTATTACTGTACGCTATTACATGTTCCTGACACTAATACATTATTCTATGTACTTTACATGAGCCTTTGATTAAGTTGTGGTGCACCTGAGCACTGTACACATACATGTATATAATTACTGTACGCATATCATGTTCCTGACACTAATATATTATTCAATGATACTAGGACATGAGACTTGATGAGTTGTGTGTAACCTGAGCACTGTACGCATTACATGTAATATTATTACTGTATGCTATTCAATATCCTGACACTAATACATTTCTTATGTACTAGACATTGAGACTTTGATGAGTGTGGTGTACCTGAGCACTGTACGCATACATGGTATATTATTACTGTATGCATTCATATTCCTGACACTAATTACATTATTCTTATGTACTAGACACTGAGACTTTGATGAGTTGTGATGCACCTGAGCCACTGTACACATACATGTATATTATTACTGTATGCTATTCATGTTCCTGACACTAATACATTATTCTGTGTACTAGACATGAAAACTTTGATAAGTTGTGGTGCACCTGAGCACCTGTACACATACATGTATATATTACTGTATGCTATTCATGTTCCTGACACTAATACATTATTCTATGTACTAGACATGAACTTTTGATAAGTTGTGGTGCACCTGAGCACTTACACATACATGTATATTATTACTGTATGCTATTCATGTTCCTGACACTATATACATTATTCTATGTACTAGACATGAGATTTGATGACTTGTGGTGCACCCTGAGCACTGTACACATACATGTATATTATTACTGTATGCTATTCATGTTCCTGACACTAAACATTATTCTATGTACTAGACATGAGATTTTGATGAGTTGTGGTGCACCTGAGCACTGTACACATACATGTATATTTATTACTGTATGCTATTCATGTTCCTGACACTAATACATTATTCTATGTACTAGACATGAGACTTTGATGAGTTGTGGTGTACCTGAGCACTGTACCACATACATGATATTATTACTGTATGCTATTCATGTCCTGACACTAATACATTAGTCTACTGTACTAGACATGAGCCTTTGATAAGTGTGTGGTGCACCTGAACACTGCTACACATACAGTGATATATTATTACTGTATTGATATTCATGTTCCTGACACTAATTACATTAGTCTATGTACTAGACATTGCTTGATAAGTTGTGGTGCACCTGAACACTGTACACATACATGTATATATTACTATGTATTCTAATGTTTCCTGACACTTAAACATTATCTATGTACTAGACATGAGACTTTGATGAGTTGTGTGTACCTGAGCACTGTACACATACATGTATATTATTACTGTATGCTATTCATGTTCCTGACACTAATACATATAGTCTATGTACTAGACATGAGCCTTTGATAAGTTGTGGTGCACCTGAACACTGTACACATACATGTTTATATTACTGTATGCTATTCATGTTCCTGACACTAATACATTATTCTATTTACTAGAACATGAGACTTTGATAAGTGTGGTGCACACTGAGCACTGTACACATACATGCTATATTATTACTGTATGCTATTCAGTTCCTGACACTAATACATTATTCTATGTACTAGACATGAGACTTTGATGAGTTGTGGTGCCACCTGAGCACTGTACACATACATGTATATTATTACTGTATGCTATTCATGTTCCTGACACTAATACATTATTCTATGTACTAGACATGAGACTTTGATGAGTTTGTGTGCACCTGAGCACTGTACAACATACATGTATATTATTACTGTATGCTATTCATGTTCCTTACACTAATACATTATTCTATGTACTAGACATGAGACTTTGATGAGTTGTGGTGCACCTGAGCACTGTACACATACATGTATATTATTACTGTATGCTATTCATGTTCCTGACACTAATACATTATTCTATGTACTAGACATGAGACTTTGATGAGTTTGGTGCACCTGAGCACTGTACACCATACATGTATATTATTACGTATTGCTATTCATGTTCCTGACACTAATACATTATTCTATGTACTAGACATGAGACTTTGAGAGTTGTGGCTGCACCTGAGCACTGTACACATACATGTATATTATTACTGTATGCTATTCATGTTCCTGACACTGAATACATTACTATGTACTAGAACATGAGACTTTAGATGAGGTTGTGGTGCACCTGAGCACTGTACACATACATGTATATTATTACTGTATGCTATTCATGTTCCTGACACTAATACATTATTCTATGTACTAGACATGAGAACTTTGATGAGTTGTGGTGCACCTGAGCAACTGTACACATACATGATATTATTACTGTATGCTAATTCATGTTCCTGAACTAACTACATTATTCTATGTACTAGACATAGACTCTTGATGAGTTGGGTGCACCTGAGCACTGTACACATACATGTTTATTATTACTGTACACTAATCATGTTCCTGACACTAATACATTATTCTATGTACTAGACATGAGACTTTGATGAGTTGTGTGTGCACCTGAGCACTGTACACATACATGCTATTATTATCACTGTATTGCTATTCATGTTCCTGACACTAATACATTTATTCTGTATACTAGACATGAGACTTTGATGCGTTGTGGTGCACCTGAGCACTGTACACATACATGTATATTATTACTGTACGCTATTCATGTTCCTGACACTAATGCATTATTCTATGTACTAGACATGAGACTTTGATAA
Source organism: Doryteuthis pealeii (assembly GCA_023376005.1). Lineage (NCBI taxonomy): Eukaryota > Metazoa > Mollusca > Cephalopoda > Myopsida > Loliginidae > Doryteuthis > Doryteuthis pealeii. Next base: position 5,868,851 of record CM042158.1, on the reverse strand, counting down.
GTTGTGGTTGCACCTGACACTGTACACAACATGTATATTATTACTGTATGCTATTTCATGTTCCTAACACTAATACATTATTCTATGTACTAGACATGAGACTTTGATGAGTTGTGTGCACCTGAGCACTGTACACATACATGATATTATTACTGTATGCTATTCATGTTCCTGACACTAATACATTATTCTGTATTACTAGACATGAGACTTTGATGAGTTGTGGTGGCACCTGAGCACTGTACACATACATGTATATTATTACTTACGCTATTCATGTTCTGACACTAATGCATTATTCTATTGTACTAGACATGAGACTTTGATAAGTTGTGGTGCACCTGAGCACTGTACACATACATGTATATATATACTGTATGCTATTCATGTTCCTAACACTAATAACATTATTCATGTACTAGACATGAGACTTTGAAGAGTTGTGGTGCACCTGAGCACCTGTACGCAATACATTTCATATGCCGTTTTTCTTTCACTTGCTATTTAAGACTATTGCTGACTGCCTAAATCCACTTATCCAAGGTTATAGTCATATCTTTGCCAACAGCTTAGGAAGCCAAAAGCAATTGGAGCTGAAGTGAAATTTCTGATTAAAAAAAACAACTAAAAACTGCGTGTTCGATTGCCGAATCATTGCGTCATCATCACGCGAACACAAACACACAGACAGACACACACACACACACAGACACATACATACATGTGTGTGTGTGTGTGTGTGTGTGGGTTGTAAAAATGTATTCGAAGAACTCGAATTAGAATCTAAAAAAAACTTTTTAAAAAAGCGATTGTATGGAAAGAGGCAAGAAGCTGATGAAAATGATGGAAGAATATGAAATCAATAATACATCCTGTTCATTATATACATATATATACACATATATATACATATATATATATTATATACACACACACACACACAACATATATATATATATATATAATATGAAATCAATAATATATCCTGTTTTTATATATAATATATATATAATATATATATATATATATATTGAAATCAATAATATATCCTGTTATATATTTATATATATATAATATATTATAATAGTATATATATGAAATCAATAATATATCCTGTTATATATATATATATATATATATAATATTATTATATATATAAATCAATAATATATCCTGTTATATAATATATATATATATATATATATGAAATCAATAAATATATTCCTGTTTATATATATATATATATATATATATATATATATATATATATATGAAATCAAATATACTAACCTATTATATATATATATATATATATATATATATATATATATATATATATATATATAAAAATCAATAATACATCCTGTTTATAGATAGACAGATAGATAGATAGAGAAAAGTCCGAGACAAATACATACATAACATACATACATATGGAGATAGATAGATATGACAAACGAGAGATGACTGGAAATGAGATTAGATATAATAATTAACAGACTGAGGTACATTAATATAATAGACTGAGATTAGATAGATAGATCCAAAATTATATATATATATATATATATATATATATATAATATATATATATATATATATATATATTATATATATATACACGTACGTGTGTGTATAGATAGGTATACATATATCCATGAGGTAGATAAATATATAGATAGATACGTAGGTAGAGAGATATATCTAAAATGAAGATAGAAACATTCAAAATGAGGTAGATAGATTGATTATGATGATATATAATATGATACGAACTAAGAAAGATATGGACAAACAGGAACAAATGAACAGGCTGAGGTACATAAATACGAACAAATATATATATATATATATATTATATATATATATAGATAGATAGATAGATAGATAGATAGAGAGAGAGAGAGGAAAAGAGAGGGAGAGAGAGTAACAGACTGAGATAGATTTATGGAAAAGAAAGAAATGGTTATCAGAATATTGAGTAAGAAATTGAGAGAGAGAAAGAGAGAGAGAGAGACAGACAGTAACAGATTGAGATGGGTATCAGAGAGAGAGAGAGAGAGAGAGAGAGAGAGAGAGAGAGAGAGAGAGAGAGAGAGAGAGAGAGTTATGAAAGAATTGATATGGCAAGGGCATATAAAGTTGTTGTTTTTTTTTTCTTGTGTGAAATGTTGTTTCCTTATCGGAAGATGATGATCGCACAATAAAACTGTCTTGAATGGCGAATGATTTCTTGGTGAAGAATCCTTTCATCTTTTTTCTTCTCTTCACATTGTCAATAGATCGAATCCTTTTCAACAGGAGAACGTGGCTGTTGTGGCTTTTTTTTCATTTTATTTCATTTTATTTTTAAGTAAGTAATAAGTAAAAAAAGAAAATGACTTCAAAGAGGCTATTTTTTCTTTTGCTTTGGAAGCCATTCTTTATATAGAAAAGAACACGCACATAAATATAGAAATGTGTGTATGTATGTATGTATGTGTGCGTACGTATGTGAGTGTGTGGAGAGAGAGGGGGAGACACACACATGGAGAGAGAGAGAGAGAGAGAGAGAGAGGGGGGGATGGGGGGGATTGGGAAAGATAACTGTAGAGAAGAAAGAAAATGGAAACAGAGAAGTAAATATATAGACAGATAGATGGAGAGAAGGAAGTGTGTATGTGGGTGTGTGTGTGTATGACTGTGTGTGTTGAGAGAGAGAGATAGAGAGAAAAGAGAGAGAGAGGGGGGAGGAAGAGAGGTTGTGAAGGGGGGATACTTGGGTGAGTAAGGAAAGATAACTATAGAGGAAAAGGAAATGAGAGAGAGAGAGAGAGAGAGAGAGAGAGAGAGAGAGAGAGAGAGAGAGAGAGAGAGAGAGAGAGAGAGGGGTGAGTGGTGTCACTTTAGATGATGAAAGTGTCAGTGAGTTGGAAAAAGGAAAGAAAAATAATGAGAGAATGAAGAGAAAGGACGAAGAGAGAGAGAAAGGGGAGAGAGAGAAAGAGCGAGAGAGAGGAGGAGAGAGAGGGGAGAGAGAGAAAGAGTGAGTGAAAGAGAGATAGTGAGAGAGAGAGAAGGGAAGAAAGAAAGAAAGAGAGAGAGAAAGAGAAAGAAAGAAAGAGAGAGAGTGAGAGAGAGAAAGAAAGAAAGAAAGAAAGAAAGAAAGAAAGAAAGAAAGAGAGAGAGAGAAATTACAACGTTAGCGATTGAATTATGGAAATAGTCAATCGACGCTGAAAGGAGAGAAAGAAAAATTACAGAGAAATATCCGCTGAAAATGTGTGTTTGTTTATAATTTTGTTTCTTTTACATGAGATTATTTTTACTTGTTGCATTTTTTTGTGAACATGTCTCTGTGTTTTCTCTTAAGACTGTGTTGTAATTGGGGTTTTAAGACATAAGACTTTATAAATTCTTATTTTTAGTCAATATTAACTGATAAAAAGAGGGCTTCTAGGACTGTCATGTGACTCCCTAAGGGGCCTCTAACGGACATTCCAATTATCTAGTTTGGTTTCTTTGTTTAATGGCATATCAACCTTCGTGAGTCATTTAAGACCAAAGCCATCCTTGTAGAAGAACAGTAGTGGTACCCTTTAACCTTTAAGCTTGAGGGATGAGGGAGTCTATACCTTTCTCAAGGATATTATTCCGAAAGTGAATATAAAGCACGACTGGAGTTCGAATTCGCTTACTAAGGTGTCCCAGTCCAGCACGTTAGCCACTACACCATAGGGACTCCTTCTGCCAGTTCTCTAAGAGGGGGGGGGGGTACACTATTAATATAGATTATAGTGATGCTTAAGGACGGAATCCTGGTGGCTGTGCTGTCCATGACATGCAACACTCCACTTTGGCCTTAGGCTAGACGAGCAGTCGGAGTGGTCTCTTTCAATCAATCACCTTGTCACGTCAAGCCCTAGCACCTATATGATTTGCCCCGAACCTATTGCCCTTATTATTGGGTTATTTTTGGTATATAAGCCGTACTGCAATCTACCACTTAAATTTATAGACGAAGCGAGGTCACGTGGTTTAAACCTCAGCCAATTAACAGCCCAAATACGTGGCTGATTAACTACTTAATCGCTGATACTGAGAGACATCTATTTGCAATCATTGACGAAGGACCTGCAAGACTGAGGAGCACCAAGGAACAACCAGCGGATTCTTTACTAAGGACCGCGGTCTGCTTAACACAAAGGATCTCCGTTGGACAGCGCTCTTGCTTGAAGCTTAAAGGATAGCCACAAAAATCGTAACAGCAAAAACCCAGCCATTTTTATCATATAAGTGCTAATAAGCGGCAACTGGGGGTCAACCACCAATTTATCAATACACATGAAGTTAATAACCCGATCCTTCGGAGCCGGTAATTTGTTGAAGAAATTAACGGTGTGATCCCAGGGGGCAACCGCCCCAGGGCAACACCTGCCCCTTTGATTTAAAGGGGTAGGACTGGGTTTATTTCCCGGTGCCTGAGGCGCCCCCTAGAGGGGGAATGCTGACGCATTTTTTGCACCTGTCATCCCATGAGCTTCAGTCCGTGTGTGGTCCCACATTAAACGACCTTGTGTCATACATGGGATGCGATGTAAATCACTCGATAAACATGACGTTGAGGAAAATTATTTCTACCAGTTTATAAGACCAAACAAATATTTACCTACAAACTATTCACTTAAAAGTCATATATACAACCCCCAAGTCCCAACTCAATGCAACAAACAAATAAGATTTGGGATTAAATAGCCCACAACGGTTGATATGCCATTTAATAAATAAGCATCCATAATCAATCGGCAGCTCACGTCAATCCCTAGCACCTATAGGATTATCACAACCATATTCTTCACATTTCTCTTATGGCAAACACCCAACCCTTTTTATTATATTGGTGCTAGAAGGCGATAGCTGAGGGTCAACCCCTATTTTTTAAAAAATTATATCAATTCATTAATACACCTGAAGTTAATGAAAACTATTTCTACCAATTTATAAAACCAAACAAAAGTATCTATCTACAAACTATTGGACCATATGACCTTTAGGTACCCCTTTTGCGATCTCGATTCATAAGTACATTTTTTTCATTCACACCGTCAACATCCGGTTGTTTGTTAACAGAAAATTTTTAGAGTTTTTTTTTAAATTAAAAAAACTAACCCCTAACTCTAACCCCTAACAAACAACCGGATGTTGACGGTGTTAAAGGAAAAAAATGTCCTTATGAATCGAGATCGCAAAAGGGGTGTCTAAAGGTCATATGGTCCACTATTCACTTAAAAATTATATATACAAAAAAAAAAAAAAAGAAAAGAAAAGAAAAAGATTTTGCATTAAATATCCCACAAAGGTTGATATGCCATTAAACAAAATAACCAAGCAAAACCACCGACCAACTTGTGTTCTGCAGTATAATCACTGTGCTCTACCTGCAAGTACATTTCTATCCGATTTGTAAGGTTATCTCTCCAACTTGAAGGAAATTATTTTCGGTCGGTAGTTTGTAATCAATCACCTTGTAGACGCTGACGGAATTCATACAAAGTTTATAACCCCCCCCCTCCCCGTTATCTAACCACATCCTTCCTTGGGTTAATAGGCTTGATTTCAGCTTCCGCAGACATCGAGAGATGAAGGCTGGTAGATTGTGACAGGCGAGTGGTGTTCTCTTGAGGCTTTAATTGAAATCCGTGGAAGTCATTTTATAAAATGGACGTCGAGAGCACCAATAACGGCCGCTACGCTACTGACTGCACCATTATCATCATTAGCAGCAGCAGCAGCCGCATCTGAGTTTGCGTTTTCAGCATCTCCACTATGGCGATCGTATTGTGCGCACTCTTGTCTCTATATAACACCCACCTAGAATTAAGAATCAGCATTGCCTCGTTTATTTGCAAGATCATCCTTTGATTAAAAAAACAAACAAACAAACAAAAAAACGCTAACCCTAACCCTCCACAATATCAACCACCCTTCCCACATAAACATCATCGTTTTCAAACCAGTCCCTCACCGCAATCACCTTACTGCCCAGCCCCTATGACGTCAGGGAGAAGATGCAGCCCGAACAATTGTCGTGTCTATTTTAACTTTCCGCAACAATAGACACTGCTAGGCGTGCCTCGCAACGAGCATCTTCGAGATATTCACCCCACCCCGTTTGCTATAGTAACTGCCCTAACCCTTCCTGTTCGTCTCGAAGGCTATCTTCATCACTTCCAGATACCACCCCAGCCTGTGTAAGCATCACACCCTTCACTGCTACTATAAATATAACCATGATCAACATTAACACTAAAAAACAAAACAAAAAAAAAACACTGCTTTTTTATACTATCACGATGACAACCCTTCAACTCAGAGATAACCACAACCACCATTCTAACCCTTAACCATTACCACTGCTCTTTTACCAGTCAATATTACCATAGCCTACACCATCACCGCAATTGTAAACAATAGCCATAACCACAACTAACACCAGCAGCATCATCATCACTCCCTGGAATATGATGGGATTGTTATGTAATTGTTAACCCTTACCAGCCAATAGGGTGGATGACATGGAATTATGGTCAAATTACCATTCGGAACACCTTAACGCTATATGTCTCTCTATACCTCCTCTTCTCTCTCTCTCTCTCTCTCTCTCTGTCATCGTTCCTGACAGGTCTTCCACACAGCATCCAGAATCCGGGCAGAGCTTGTTGATGTAGATTTTTGCTAGTCGGTCTACACTAGTGTGTCCATATGTTGGTGTCAACTGGAGAACATCACTTATAGTTTCGTCCTTGCTTCTCCAGCGTGTCTTGTTCGTCTTACTTGGATGATTTGTGTGATGGGAGGTAAGTGGCCATACTGCTGGTTTTTGTGGGCTGGTTTTTTGTGGGCTGCTGGTTTTTGTGTTGCTGGTTTTTGTGGGCTGCTGGTTTTGTGGGTGCTGGTTTGTGGGCTGCTGGGTTTGTGGGCTGCTGGTTTTGTGGGTTGCTGTTTTTGTGGGTGCTGGTTTTTGTGGGCTGCTGGTTTTGTGCTGCTGTTTTTGTGGGTTGCTGGTTTTGTGGGCTGCTGGTTTTGTGGGCTGGGTTTTGTGGGCTGCTGGTTTGCTGGGTGTGGGCTGCTGTTTTTGTGGGTTGCTGGTTTTTGTGGGCTGCTGGTTTTTGTGGGTTGCTGTTTTGTGGGCTGCTGCTGCTGCTTCAGGATTTCTCCAAGACATCACTTTGTCTTACATACTCATAAAAAATAATTGATTTTTTCTCTTTTTATTTTAATATGAAAAAGAATTATGAATGAGTTAGATAAAAGATTTTTCTTTATTCTTAAAATTTTTGATGAGTGAATAAGACAATTAAATCGACCATCACCACTGGTAGGTCTTTCGCACAGCATCCAGGATCCGTGCAGAGTTTATTGATATAGGATTTTGCTGGTCGGCCTACACTAGTGTGTCCATGTGTTGGTGTCAACAGGAGAATGTCACTTATAAGTTCGTCCTTGCTTCTCCAGCAGTTTCCAATCTGCAGAAACATCATGAATTGCTGTTTGATTCCCATTGAAACATTAAATGTAAACGTTTTAAAAAAGCACATGCTAATAAAATTGTAGTTGTTTACCTGGAGAATCCGGGCATCGATCCCGGTACCTCTCGCATGCTAAGCGAGCGCTCTACCATCTGAGCTAATTCCCCATTACGATGATAAATTTTTATTTTTGCGTTATTATAAGCACACATTCAGTTAAGCTCGAGCCAGTAGCAATATGAACAGTTTGACGACGTTCCAACATACCAAACTCTAGATTACAGAAGTGAGCCAGTTCAGTGTTTATTAACAGCATATAATGTAAGCAGTATCTTATACGGAAGTGAATAGTCGGCATTGTATCACAGACACCCAAAAAAACTGGAGGCATTCCACATCAACTGCCTCTAAAGCATACTTGGTGTAAAGTTGTGGCTCAAAATACCCCACTCAGAAATTCGAAGCACGGCAAGCATTGACCCAATTGAGACCATCCTATTGGGTGACACCATCCGCATGCCTGCAGACAGACTCCCCGTAAAATACTTTATGGGGAACTCGCAGATGACATGTGAAGGACAGGAGGCTCCTAAAAGCGGTTCAAAGACCATAAGAAGACGATGCTGAAGAAATGCAACATCACACCTTCAAGCCTGGAAGATCTGGTCTCCAACAGACAGGGTTGGCGAGACACGTGCTGCACAGGAGCTGAGCGGCTCAATATCGAGATTAACAGGGCTGCAGAGCGGCGACGTCTTTGTCGTCATGAACCACCAAATGCAGATGAAAATTTCTCTTGCAATGTGCGTGACCGCATCTGCAATTCCAGAATTGGACTAACTAGCCACCAACTGTTGAACAACATGGAGTGACGTCATCGTCGTCTGTGACAGACTTCTAAAAGGAAAGGAAATTGACTGTAAGCAATCTGAGACCTCTATGCCAGACTAAGAAAGTAAATAACAATAAATTGATATAAGGGTAATTCCATGTCAAATCATACAGAAAAAAGTAAAATTGTCACCAACCCCCTTCAATTTCTGAAATGTTGTACAGGTGTGGACTATATTAAAGTTAGTCAGTCCCCAAAATTTGAGCTTCCAATTCCAAAAATTTTTAGCACTCCAAATTTGGTGGGGTTCGCGACAAATGGCGACTTTTTGTAATCTGTTTTTTTCTGTAAAACGAGTTCTAGAGCTTCCCTACTCATAAAAATTGGTTTATGAAATCATTTTTGCTTAAGGAATCCAAAATGCTATCGAAAAAACACTTTTAAGTTATTGATGATTTTTAATTTTTTCATAGCAAGATTAATATCCCAATGTGGCACTGCATCTATGACAATTTATTTTCTATTATTATTTCACATATACTGAACATTATTTGTATCAAAGATAATTTGGTGTTTGCTCAGAACCGAAGTTACAACATTAGTTAAAATTTTGCTAATCAGAAATCACTAATAATTTAAATCTGTTTAACTTTCAGACATTTTTGATGGCATTTTTGGATTTTTTGGGCAAAAATGCTTTTATAAACCAATTTTAAGAGTAGGGAAGCTCTAGAACTCATTTTACAGACACTGGGACACACGGATACGATTTTACTGTGTCCTTTTAGATTTTTGTGTCAGGGACACAGAATGCGTACCTATCAACATCTCTGTTTATGAAATGGTGTCAGTTTGTTTTGGACACCCTGTATATTGTTGAAATGAATGATAGTTTGTGTCTATCGTTTCCTCAAACATTATATAAATATAAACACTGAACAAATCCGGATAAAAGTTATAACAAATAGACTTTATTGTCTTAGCAAATTCTAACGGAAACAATATAAAACAAGATAGATCAGTGGTTCCCAAAATTTTTGTATGGTGACACACCAATGAGCTGTTTAAAATTCTCGCGCCACACCCATAAAAGGAATACATTCTATAGATCCAAGAATGAAAGAATACGAAAATATTTATTATTCATAGTTATTTATTTCTATTACATTAAAAAATATTCACGCTTTTTCGATTCCATTTCCAGAACTTAAATGCTCTACCCTAAATATTGAATATTTTCCCATGACACGCCTAATGACATCTCGCGACACACCAGTGTGTCACGACACATAGATTGGAAACCACTGGGATAGATGAATGTGCTAAGGAAAATAGTCTTTTTAGATCAAGAACGTTTTATTTTCATAGTTAGTGTTGAAATGAATGATAGTTGGTGTCTATTATTTCCTCAAACATGGTAGAAATATAAATCTTGAACAAATCCCGACAAAAGTTATAAAAAGTATACTTTATTGTCTTAGCAAATTCTAACAGAAACAATACAAAACAGAAGAGATGAATGTCTTAAGCAAAAGAGTCTTTGTAGATTGTCTTGGGGCAACTGAATGGAGAATAAATGTTGTCACTTACTGAGTGGAAAAAACATCATTTAACAGATACTCAGAAAAGACGCAACTGGTCACTGAAATCTCTGTGAAACTAAAGGGTATAGAAGCGAGCGTGTAAAAAATACATAGAATTTCCTGTAACTGAGGGACCAAGCCCCCCCCCCAGTCTTAATGGATAGAGACACAACTTGTGTATTAGCTCTGTCGGCTGGAGAGTCTAAGAAAAAGAGAAGTTGATTTTGACGGCTCTGCCTTTATATACCACCAGTCGCAACGCCACTGAACGGAAACCCGTAGCAGGTAAAAGAAAATAACTCCAATAATATTTTCGATACGATGGTTGCATTTGAAATCAAGATATTTTCGAAATGGTTTGATTTTGCCGCCTTTAGGGAAATTGTTATTGACATGATTTAAAAAAGATTATAATGGGATAGGAGACGTTTGTTGTGTAATGGTTATCATAGAAAATGGACATAGCGAACTGAGTTCAAATCCTGAATGAAGCTATCTGCATTTCACATGGCGCTAATACCCTTGGGAAAATGTATGAATCCAATTATTCTTCCTCCAGCTTGTAGAGTAGAAGTGGACTGTTCCACTAAGTAGTGTGGGTGTTTGCAGGGAGTATCTAACATTATACTTACCTAGCTCGGCTCAGCCGGGGGTCCAGTGTGCTTCGGCCACTGGATCGTTAAGTAAATTAATAGCGTCAATCCCAGGGGGATATCCCCCCAGGCAATACCTGCCCCCTTGATTTAAAGGGGTAGGGTTGGGTTTATTGCCCAGCGCCTGAGGCGCCCCCTTGAGAGGGAATACCGACGGAATCGACGCAATTTTTATGCGCCCACATAAAAACGAGACCTTGTGTCCAGCGCTCATAAGTGGGGTGAGAGGCAAATACCCTTACCAACTCGATGACTATTTAATAACCTGGCATTTTAGAGGTCATGGAGAACTGCTATTCACGCTTAACACGAGAAGATGCTTACTAAAGATACCACTACTACTACTACTACTACTACAAACAGCTATGGGTAAATAGTAGAATAGACCTTGCTCTTTAAATTTGGTAAAGCAAGCGGTCAAAGAAAAGGAAGACTCGTACTCGGGTAAAACTGACACTTATCTGTCAAAGTAGCATCTAGGGACTGGCAAACGGAGCCTAAAATTCGTTTTTGACAAACTGACTTTAGCCCCCCTACAGAAAATAATTTACCAAAAATCAGGAAATTATCGGATTTTAATGAAATTTTCAGTGTTTATTTATCAAAGAATGATCTTAATAATGCATTATTTATTTCATTTCAAAACTTTCTCATTTTTTTCAGGTCACTTAATTTTGACCCCCTTTAATGTTGGGGGCGTAACATGTTTTTCAAGTTGGTCATATATTGTACTAATTACAGTATAAATAATGAGATAAAAGACCGAAGTTATGAATAGAAACAAAAAAATGTTTTTTTACGGTTGCGCTTCTATGAGAAAATTATACATCGATGTTTTTTCTGCTTAAAAAGGGGAGGGGTACATTTTCAATCGAGTTTTTCTTCAAAACGTATACTTTTTTCGAAAACATAAGGTTTGCATTAAGTAGATATTTATTAATTTATTAATTTTTCATAGCAAAAACACTAAATTAAAGTTTTGAAATAAAATAACTGAGGCATTATAAAATTTATTAATTGTTAAATCAATACTGAAAATTTCATTAAAATCGGATAATTACCTGATTTTTGGTATTTTTTTTCCATAACCAGATGTTACGTTAAAATTGTAAACAAGCGCTTAAAACCATTGAAAAACAACCAAAATGGCGGATCGCGTCGAAATTGACCAAAACAAATAGTTTTAAATCTTTTAAAAATAAACTGCATATGTGATTATATTTTTCTTTTTTTACTGATGGTCATTATGTTACTACTTATTGATTTAGTCAAATATATATAATTATTATTATAATTATAATTAAATAATATATATAATTATTCTTAATTCGCTTTTAAAACTCGTAGTATCCGATTTTTTTTTGCCAGTCCCTAGAAACAGTAAAGACATGAATTAAATACACAAAAGACACAAAGTCAGTCAGTTGTAAAGTGTATAGATTTTTTTTTTTCAATTTAAAAGATCATTAAAAACTATTTCATAAAATGGTAACTGAAGCTGTTGGAATAAATTAACATTAACACGTATTGATGCCATTATATTTCAAGATGTTGGGCACCTCACGTGGTGTAATGGTTAGCAAACTAGATTCGAAGACCATTGTTAGTGAGTTCGATTCTCACTGGGTGCCCCATACATCTGGTCTTGTGCCACATCTAAGCTAAGCTTAGTAAAAAAAACGAAACAAAAAAAAAAAACTATATTTCAAGATGTTTTACGACATTAACTTGAATCCACCCCACTTTACGGCAAGAGATATGGCGCCAAATTTGAATCGCACGTGGATATAATTTATCACGGGTAGCTCATGAGGTGTTATGGTTAGCGAACTAGATTATCAGACCATTATTAGTGATTTCGATTCTCACTGGGTGCCCTTTTTATTTCAGTCTTTGTGTCACAACTAAATTGGGTAAATAACTAGCATTCAGCATGTGTTTTGTTTTATTCTTAAAAATACCAACAATCATCACAACACAAATAAATACTATTTTGTGAACAAAATGACATAGGGACACACTTATTGATATGTGGGGAATTAGCTCAGATGGTAGAGCGCTCGCTTAGCATGTGAGAGGTACCGGGATCGATGCCCGGATTCTCCAATGTTTTTATTTTTTAATTTTTTATTTTACATTTTTATCTCAACCTTTTATTATTATTCTCAGAAAAATATTTTTTGAAATATTTTTATAATTCTTTTAATAACACAATTTCACGCAGTTATTGTCCGAATTGTTCAGTAATGATGAAATTTAAAGGTTTTCTTTAAAAATCTCAATAATTATATACGATCCCGGATTCACCATTATTATTTTTGTTTGTTTTAATAATTTTAACTAGCAGGACCTGTAAATATTCCACAGTATGATAATTTAATTATCATAACATAAGAGCTTTTGCGAAATAGTTTAATATGTAAAAAGTATAATAATTTTCATTTAACTATCTCTTTCTCACTCTTTTCTTTCTTTCTTTCCTTCTTTTCATCTTTTCATTATGTTCGATTGAAACATTAAAGTTATCGCTCCGTACGCCCCCCCTCTCCCACACATTATAATCTGAATTAATTAACCACGTGTACATTAAGGTAGATCGATTTTGGAACTGTAATGTCTCCAATGTGGTGAAAGTTGTAAATCAACATACAAAATTACCTCACAAAGTACTTTTCCCTCAAAACTTTGCCTTCGTTTGAGGAAATAGATTTTAACCTTTTAAAATGTTATCACTGTTACAGCTTAATAAAGGTAAAAAGCAGCATATCGGAGGTGTCAGTGGTGATGGGAGACATCAATTTGAATTCTAGTTATAATATTCTATTCGTTTCGTTTATAATGACAAGCCTTTCGGTTTTAAATATTGAAATTCTAAACTAGATGTTGTAAAAACGAGGATCTTTGGTGCATTTTAGTAGACGATCTTTGATGCTATTTCCTCAAACAATGGTGCAAGTAAAACAGATAATTTTTGGTATCAGTATTTAGTATACTAACACATAACTTTCACGCCCCTGGACAATTTGATATTTTTAAAAAGTGAAAAATCAACCTACGTCATTTTGTCTTTAGTCATTTTCGAAGATACGTCGCTTTTCAATAATATTGAAATACTAAAACCATAAAATCTTTTTAAGTGCAATTTTGTGGCATATAATCTCTTTTAAAAACTGTTTTTTTAAAAATTTAATTCTGCTAAAATATAGCTAAGTAAAGATATATGATGCACTAAAAAAAAACCCAACTTTTATAACAATTTTAAGACAAAGTTAAAGGTTTCTTCTTAGAAATCAATAACAAAAAATATTGAATACACTATATACAGAAAAACTGACAGCTTCTCTAGACTTTTTAAATAAACTTTTTATTACTGCAACTTTAACCAGTCTTAGCGGAGGATGGCAATATCAGCAGTCAGATTTTATTTTTCTTCATTCAGTCGTTTGCATTCCGTGGCTCTATAGCTCAGTTGGTTAGAGCGCCAGTCTAGTAAACTGGAGGTCGAGGGTTCGAATCCCCCTGGAGCCTTTTTATTTATTTATTTTTGTTATTGAAACTAGCAAAAATATGCACCATCCGGGCGAAATGATTTAAGTTTTAATATAACAAAATATTATAATAAATTAAAAAGACTAACGAAGCTAAATAAGAACGTATATAAAAACATTACACTTAATTAATTACATCATGTAATTATTTATCAAACCCGGTTTGTTAAAACTAGTATGCAAATTATCCACACTATATACTATGTAAGCCTTTATTTCTTAGGGATATATATAACACACGTTTTTTTTTAAGTATTTTAAACGTATTAATAATATGGACTGTTTTGAGACAAATCTAACACAGCTATATTTTAATAGAGACATCGTTAATGAATAATATGCTAATTAGGATTAAATGATGATTACTTAATAAACATTGCGAATATAACGTAAATAACTCCGGGGATGCTGGTGTCGGTGGTGAGGTAGTTTCGGTTACAGACATACACATAATCCCCATTATAATAAGATATGAAAAGTATTGATATGCGTAAACAATGGTCTTCAGTTATCTTATTGTATCTTTGTCATTATTCCTTTTTATTCATTAAAATAAAACCCAACAATTAGAAATCAATAATACCAAACACATATTTATTAACGACAAACTTTTTTCATATCAATATGTAAATTAGCCTTCTTAATTAAATTGGCATGTTATTTGTATGTAGATATGGTCAACAGTATTAATAATGTAAAACAATTTTGGTTATTCCCTATAAGTCTAACATAAACAAAGGGGAACCACTCTTGACTGATAAATTATTTATTTATTTATTGATCTATTAGGAAAAAAGACGGGGTTAGGGTTAGGGTTTAGGGTTAATTTAAGGGGAAAATAAATAAATAATTTATCAGTCAAGAGTGGTCCCCCTTTGTTTATGTTAGACTTATAGGAAATAACCACAATTTTATTATTAATTGAGGTTTAAATAAAAATGAAATCATGGAGGAGGTGACGTAAATAACTAAGGGAATTGTGATTTGAGTAGTGATATAGTTTCGGTTACAGACAGGAAAACACACAATCCCCATTATAATTTACAGACAGTGTTTTCGTACCATAAGTGACATGTTACCACTAACTTCATTATTTAATTCCACTACTTTTATTTATCTATTTATTTTTCGAATATTCAAATTTTGTTTATTAAGTCAACCAACCATGTACAGGCCACGAAAAAATGCACAGGTTTTAACCCCCCCCCCTACCGCACTGAAACGAATCTCACGGTAGGTGCAATTGCCTTTTCCCGGTCGGACTAGTCCCATGGTAATTTTCACCCCTTGTTTTCTCTGGCGTTGAGAACATATTTTCTCGAGACATTTACTTTTTTATGGGTTGGTTGGTTAGTTGGATTTTACGGCATGTCAACCCTTGTTGGCTTATTTTATGCCGAAAACCTTTGTTTTATTCATTCTTGTTGGGTATTCAATATTTTAGACACATTTTTTTCGGTTACAGGCAGACAGTTACCGAATCTCTATTATAATAAGATTTATCAACATTTATATTCAGTAAATTTGCGCCAGAAGTGACACGTGACCACCGAGTTAATTATTTAAAGAGGTGAAATATAGCATTCACCCCCAACCCATTAAAAAATATCCCAATTGTTGTTATCAATACTATTTCTCTGAATGTTTGAGATGAGGTTAGATGATTAAAATTATCTGCGTTATTCGGACTATTGTCCTCATCTTCATTGTTATCTGTACAACGTTTCAGCCGATGTGCCCTCCAGCCTTTTTCAGTTCCGTGATGTCTCCCGATTATGACAAGAAGGTTCCCGAGTCCGACAAGAAATACCTGAAGAAGGCCGGCGGTCACATCGACCGAAACGTTGTACAGATAACAATGTTGCTATCAAGTTAAATGAACAGGTAAAGTTTTCGTAAAGGGCATTCATTTTCACAAACCCAGCAATGAATCGCATCTGATTTCTCAAGATAAATGCCCCATTTGAACTTTAATGAAATGCTCAGAGAAAAAGCTAAATGAGAACTACAGAGCTGGGCACTGATAGTGAAGTAAGGACGAACTCATAAGTGACGTTCTTCTATGGATTCCTACACAGGGACACACCAGTGTTAGTCAACCATTATAAAACTACATCCGTAACTTCTATGTGGACACTGGATGTCGTCTAGAGCGATGGCCAATAGGGAGAATGAGTGAGTGAGTGAGAGAGAGAGATCGATAATGACATAATAATGATAAAGCATGATTTCCTGAAAGATTGAGAATATAATTTAAACCATAAATAAGTACCGAATATTGGAGAATCCGGGAATCGATCCCGGTACTTCTTCCAAGCTAAGCGAGCACTTTACCATCTGAGTTAATACACCATGGACACTATGCGTTGTATTAAGATTAAATGAAGTCAGTAGCCATGCGAACAAATTTATCTATTAGCCCAAGTCATGAAAAAAAAAAGACCGCTATACCATCAACAACATTAAAATTAATGTAATCTATAAATAGAACTCGTATTGATCGATGATAAAATATTTGTGTAGAATTCATACACTCACAGCGGCTCCATAGCTCAGTTGGTTAGAGCGCCAGTCTAGTAAACTGGAGGTCGAGGGTTCGAATCCCTCTGGAGCCTTCTTTTTAAAATTCTTATTTATAAGGATTTTATTTACCGTAGAAAAAATTGACGGCTGGTTAGCCGTGTTATTGACAGATAATTGTGATGTTATTGTATTGAAGAGTTACTGCCCTTTGTCTGGGCACAAAGCTAACGGGAGAATAAACATGGCTTCTCAACCCTTCACACGTCGTGTGTACTCCATTTAATTCAGATATACTGACAATGATAAGAGCGGAAACGGTTTAATGAATACCAAGAATATTTTTGTCGTTCCAAACACGCAGTGCGTAAAATTTGTTCATTTTTAGTAGGGAAACATTTTGTAGGGAAAGGTGTTTAGCATGACTTGACCGCATCGATGGGAGCCTATAAATGACAAGTCACTAACCCAGATTGATAAACAAAAAAATTACCAAAAACCAGGAAATTATCTGATTTTAATAAAATTTTCCGTCTTGAATTTTTAATAAATTCTTTTGAATTACGGAATCGTTTCAATCAAACTGATTCAATGGAAATAAATCGAAATTCTTAAAAATAAATATTACCGTTCATGCCACGCCTTGCGAAAATAATTTATCTACCTAATTTATAGATAAAATTGACTGTACCTAAATTTATAAATCGAACATATTGACTGATGATAAAATATTTTTGGTAATGGTGATCATATTAGCTCCATAACTCAGTCTAGTAAACTTGTGAAAAAAGGAGGGTGGTGGACTGGTCACTTACCTGTTGGGGCTGCTGGTTCGGTCGAGGGAGGTTCTGGCGCTTGTGACTAAACACGAGACCAGAAGAGGATTATGTCTTATAGTTTCCTGTCGGAAGTTGGAGGGCTGAGGAGGTTTACCAACGCCTATGAAATAGATTTCCCTCCCTGTTCAACTACTACTTACTTCTGTGCTCCCGCTGATCAAGCAAATTGTTACAGAAGTTTCTTCAGGTCGAGCATACTACAAGTGTTACCAGACCCCAGTCAGGAGTGAGTCGCAGAAGAAGTATTCTTTTTGCAACCCCGACTCGTCGGTCAGCTCCACCTGGGTCACCAGAGTTAACCATTTTATTTTTTCTACTAACTGGGGGTTTAGAGTTCAAATCGCTCTGGAGCCTTGTTTCTTTAATTTCTTGATTCAACAATTTTATTTATTGTATTAAAGAATTGAGGACTGGTTAGCCGTATTATTAACAGTTGATTGGACGGGAAAGAGCATTGTACTTGCTCGTCTTACTTGGATAAGTGACTGCAACAACTTTCTACAGGTTTCATCTAACGTTTTCCCAATCATTTCGTTAAAGTTTAAGTGGGGCACCTATCTTGAGAAATTGGATGCGATTCCTTGTAAGTACTAGGCCTTTTCCCGCCTTAGCAACTGTTAATAATACGGCTAGCCAGTCCTCAATTCTTTAATAAAGAAATAAAATTTCAAAACAAGAAAAAAAAAAAACAAGGCTCCAGAGGGATTCGAACCCTCGACTTCCAGTTTACTAGACTGGCGCTCTAACCAACTCTATGGAGTCGACGTGGTTGCCACTATTCAACCCAAATATTTTATTATCAGTCAATACGAGTTCTATTTATATATCGCATTAATTTTAGTGTTGGTGATGAAGAAGCGGTCATTTTCTGCATGACTCGGGTTAATGAATTATGTGGTCCAACTGTTCGCATTGCTAATCTAATACAACTTTTTTCATCCTTAATGTTATATTTCATATACGGGGATGTCACCGTATCACAGACTCTATAACAATTTATAAAAAAAAAAAGGCTCCAGAGGGATTCGAACCCTCGACCTCCAGTTTACTAGACTGGCGCTCTAACCAACTGAGCTATAGAGCCGACATGTATCCACTTTACACCATAAATATTTTATCTGTTAACACGAGTATTATTTATAGATAACGTTTTTGATATTTCGTGTTGGTGATTGTGGAGCGGCCATTTTCTGCATGACTTGGGATAATGAATAAGGTGGTCTAAATGTTCCCATTGCTACTGACTTGATCGTGTCTAAACCCAGAGATAGTAAGGGACGGGGAATTAGCTCAGATGGTAGAGCGCTCGCTTAGCATGTGAGAGGTACCGGGATCGATGCCCGGATTCTCCAATGTTTTTTTTTCTTTTTCTTTATTTTTACATCTGGACCATTTTTTTTTTTTTAGATTTCATCATTATTCTTAAATATTGATTTTATTTTTTTTATAACTTTTTTTAATAAAGCCAAATGTCTCGAAGTTATTGCCAGGAAACTTCGAGTAGTTGAGAAAAGATGGGATGTAAATTTTTTTTCTTTAATTTTTGAGGGGGAATTCAGTGGGGTTCAGGTGAGATTATTTTTCTTCTAATGCAAATTTTTTTCTAAGTTATTCACGCGAAATTTCGAATAATTAGAAAAAGAGAATTTAGATTTTTTTTTTTAAATATCGAGAATTAACACGCTCTTCCTCATTTTTCAAGAAACTATCGATAGTGGAAAGCACTACGGACGAATTTGAACCTTCATTTTCAATTCATATAAGACGCACTCATACCACGTGAGAGGTACGAAGTCAGTATAGCCAAATTCTTCTGTTTGGTACATTTAGTAGTTAGATTCAATTTGTAAGAGAAGGCATAGTAAACCTTTCGAACCCCCAACATCCAATTTACAAGTCTGAAGCTATAAGCAACTTAACTGGAAGTGGAGTGTTCGAATCCTACACTTGGCTTTCTCTTTCCAATATAATTACTAAATGTACCGAACAAAAGTTTGACTATACTGGATTCGTAACTCACAGGTGGTATCATGGCGTCTTATATAAATTTTAAATCAACGTTTCGAATTAGTGCATGGTCCTTCCACCATCGATATTTTCTTAAAATATTATGAGAATCGTGTATAATTATGGACATAAAAAAAATCTAAATTCTCTTTTCATAATTACTCAAAATTTCACGGCAATAACTTGGACAAATCTTACTTTATAAATAAAGAAAGAAAGAAAAAAAGAAATGCTCAAAACAAAATAAAACTATAAAACAAAATTATAAAAGATAAATCTAATAATAATAATAATAATAATAATAATAATAATAATAATAAGGTAAACATAAAAAGTTTGAGAATTTAAAATAGAAAAAATTAAAAAAAAACGATTGGAAAATCTAAATTCTTTTTCCTAATTACAAAGTTTCACGCAATAACTTTGAAAAATCTTACTTCATGAATAAGAAAACAAAAAAAAAAAAAAAAAAACAACGCTCAAAACAAATAAACTATAAAGATAATAATAAAGAAAGATTAAGAAAAAAATCCTTAATTTCATTTTTTACCAACCTACTCCGAGTTTTGAGATAATAACATCGAGATATTTGGCTTTATTAAAAGAATCATTAAGAAAACAAAAAAAAAACTATTTAAGAATAATCATAAAAGGGAGAAAAAAGTTTCAGATTTAAAATAAAGAAAAAGAAAAAAAAATTATTGGAGAATCCGGGCATCGATCCCGGTACTCTCACATGCTAAGCGAGCGCTCTACCATCTGAGCTAATTCCCCGTCCTAGCAATCACTGAGTTTAGATAAGATCAAGTAAGTAGCAATGGGAACATTTAGACCACCTTATTCATTATCCCAAGTCAAGCAGAAAATGGCCGCTCCACAATCACCAACACGAAATATCAAAAACGTTATCTATAAATAATACTTGTGTTAACAGATAAAATATTTATGGTGAAAATTGGGTACATGTCGGCTCTATAGCTCAGTTGGTTAGAGCGCCAGTCTAGTAAACTGGAGGTCGAGGGTTCGAATCCCTCTGGAGCCTTTTTTATTTTTATTTTTTTAAATATATTGTTATAGAGCCTGTGATACGGTGACATCCCCGTATATGAAATATAACATTAAGGATGAAAAAAGAAGTCTCTCTATGTTAAGAAATAGTTTTGTTGTCTTTTTTAAAAATAAAATTTCTCAACGCTGTCTAATAAGATATCCAAAAACTTACACGAAAATATATGCACCTCCGTGTGCAAGTATTTAAATTTTAATGTAATGAAATATTATATCAAATTAGAAAGGCTAAAGAAACTGATAAAAAGATTTGAAACCGTGAAAGCGGGGTATAATCGAAAAATAGAACTGAAACTTACTCTTCCATCACTCCTGTCTTTCATTACTAAATTTTCCTAATTTAACTATTTAGTTAAAATAGGAAGTAAAGAATAAAATTACAGTTGTTTCTTCTTGTTAATGGATTTCCTTTAAGATTTATCCGAGACCTTTGCTCATATTCATTAAGATAAAACCAATCAATCAATAATACTAAACACATATTTATCAAAATCAAATTTTTACTATCATATGCAAATTAGTCTTCCTTTTCACACTGTAAACCGCTATTCCGTTCTATATATAAATACACACTTGCATCTTATTAGAATAGTTAAGGCCAACAGCATTAATTAATAAAACAATTGTATTAATAATTAAGGTTTAAATAAAAATAAAAACATGGAGAATGTGACGTAAATAACAAAGGGAATTGTGACTTGAGTAGTGATATAGTTTCGGTTACAGACAGACACAATCTCCATTATAATAAGATTTTGATTGAAAGTGCTCAAATAATCGTATGTAGAACTGGACTTGGGTATTAATACACGAATAGGAAAGGCATGGGCGGCCACAAATAGATTATCAGTCATATGGAAATCTGATCTCACTGACAAGTTAAAGCGACAATTCTTCCAGGCTGTGGTTGTGTCAGTGCTACTGTATGGCTGCACTACTTGAACCTTAACGAGGCGCCTTGAGAACAAGCTGGATGGAAGTTGCACAAGAATGCTGCGCGCGGTCCTGAACAAGTCGTGGAAGCAGCACCCCACAAGGAAGCAGCTGTATGGACACCTGCTCCCCATCTCACTGCAGTAAGATCTAGAAAAGTAAAGGATTGGTTTCTTGGTTTTAAAATGTGAGGTTTTGGGTGTAAACTGTATCTAATAGTGAGGTTCCATTTGTTGAGCTTTGGAGAGTATAAAGTACTGTAATATAATTAGGTATCTCAATTAATTATTTTAGTAATTTTTAATTTATAATTTGCGGTTTAGATTCAAAATAAAAAAAAGAATGTTAAAGAAAAAGATTTTGGAATGAAAACAATCCGAAAGTCAACGTGCTGTTTACAAATAAAAGTTACAGGAATGCAAGCATCTGAAAAATTGAATGGGGGTTACACGTAAACCATTTTCCTTCTTTAGAGTTAATGTCTTTCGTGTTACGGAGTTTCTGAAGTAATGTCACTTACTGATAGTTGGTTAGGGGGAAAGGCCCCCCCCCACACACTCAAGTGTAAGAGGCATGAAGCGCCTAAACCATGTGAAGTAGTTGCCGGTCCCAGAGGAAGAGAATTAGAATTTCCCGGGTTACTACTTAAATACTCTCGTCCTTTACTGGCGAAAACTTGGCAGCAAGAGAAGATAACTCTTCTGGACCCCACGTCTATCAAAACAGGGGCAGACAATCGTTTCAGAGGTTACACGTAAACCATTTTCCTTCATTAGAGTTAGTGACTTTCGTAGTACGTAATCTCGGTAGATTATTAATAGAAATGGTTCTAATGTATCTCATTGCAAGGTTCTTGTGACAATGTCAAAAATCGTATGTTATAATCGTATGATGGACCATTGCTTTCGTGTCTTTATAGAGTATTATTATAGCAGAAACAGTTTCTTTGGGGAGACCATATACAACTCTTTCAACGAAACAAATGACTATTATTAAATAGAAATAGTTAACTGAAACCATATAACTGTGTATAAAATATTGATACTAGATAAGAAAACTTGAAATCATACATGTATGTGCAAACTATTTGCATTAGATATGAATACTTATATAATAAATATTATATGATTATTATATAATAAATATTAGGATATATAAAACCATATAACTCTGTATAAAATATTGATACTAGATAAGAATACTTGAAATCATACACGTATGTGCAAATTTGCATTAGATATGAGTACTTATATAATAAATATTATATGATATATATTATCATTTATTATATGAATACTTGATATAATAAATATGGTGATTTTGGCCGCAAATATAGTGGTTAATGTGAAAACGTAAGTGAGTAACAGGAAGCACTGAAACACTTAAGAGTTTTGAAGGATATTATATTCATTAATACATAAAGAAATACAGTTGTAATATGTCCAGCTGCAAACAAATTGTTCTGTTTGCGGCTATATTGTATATAAATATAAACCAATATTAGTCCAGCTAGCTTAAGTCCTTGGTAAATGATTTAACACAGGGCTATTCGCATTTTCTCAGCTGATATAGTAGCAGCAACAATTTGACGTCCGTTGTCTTCAAGATGTTGGTTGAAAAGAGGAAGATACTTATCTTTTATTTCTGGCACCAAAATCGCGCGCCAGCGATTGGTTGGTTTGAAAAGGTGTATGTCGACCTACCTTAGATAATATATTCTTTATATAACTGTGTTAAAAAAAAAAAAAAAAAAACTCGTAGGAAACAACTACACAAAAAATATATAGATAAACGTATACTGTACGCGATTCTCTTACATTTAGAAATAAAATAACCCAATTCGGATTGAAATGCCATTAAAATCAATCATAAAATTTTTAAAAAGTACAATGTCAGAATTGATTTTAAAAACGCTGGAGAATCCGGGCATCGATCCCGGTACCTCTCGCATGCTAAGCTAATTCCCCGCTGTTAAGGTAATTCACGTTTTTACATTATCAGCAGTTTGTATGCAGATAAGATGAAGTTAGTCGAATACTCTTTTTTTTTCTCCATTATTCCAAGTCATGCAGAAATTGATTGCTGTACCATCAACGCTAAAATCAACAATGTAGACTAAAAATAGTATCCGCATTGACAGGTGAAAATATATCTGTCCTAAAGCACACCGAGCGCGGCATCTGGCTCTATAGCTCAGTTGGTTAGAGCGCCAGTCTAGTAAACTGGAGGTCGAGGGTTCAAATCCCCCTGGAGCCTTTTTTCTTTCGCATTTGTTATAACGCATTTTAAATGTAAATTCAAACAGTCTGTTTGACGACAATGCTTAGAGCCCATAAAAAAGAGGAAACACAGGGTCATCCTTATTGTATGTTATTCCTCTTGTCTTTTATGAATATGCCGTATTAACGAGGCTAAATATCATTGGGGCATCCTGAGATCCTATTGCATACTGAATCATAAAATATTCAGTGCATCCAAATACAGTGTGCGCCAGACCTAGAGTAACTCGCAACAGGATATTTGCCTCTCATCCCACTTATGAGGGCGTGACACAAGGACATTTTTATGTGGGCCCACCTACAAGCCGAAGCTCATGGGTGGTAGGCACAAAAAATGCGTTGATCCCATTCACCCTCAAGAGGGGCGCCTCAGGCACTGGACAATAAGCCTAGCCATACCCCTTTAAGTCAAAGGGGCAGGTATTGCCTGGGGGATGTATTTGCCTCATACTTCACTTGTATGGGTTGGGCACAAGGCCTCGTTTTAACGTGGGCCCACAAGGTCACTGTCGGCTGGGGCTGTAGAATACACCGACTGTACTACCACCCCCAATGTGACCACCTGTTGGCTGTGATGCTTAAGGATGGAATCCAGATGGCTGAGTAGTCAATGACGTGCGATACTTTTAAAACTTTTAAAAACTTTTAGAATATACACATTGAAGTGAATATTAATATAAATAAAGAAAATATATTTAGTATTGTAAAATAACGGGTGCAAGAAAAATAAAACATTTATTGCAAAAACACGGACATAAAATGGGGGTTCAGTTTATTTTATGGTAGGAATTTACGAGCAAATAGTCCTTTATTACCAAAAAATGAATACCTAAGCACTGAATATTTTATTAAAATCTAAAAAATTGCCGATTATTTTTAGGGATTAAAAAAAATTGTCGCTTTGTAAGTGTCGACGGGAACGATATCCTGATTGTCGAGAATTCTTTTTAAATCTTAGCTTTTATCATTATCATTATTGATCTATTTTTTTGTAATTCATTGGACTAATAATGGGTTAATAAAAAGAATTACAAAAAGAAAAATCATTAATAATAAAAGCTAAAAAAAACATTGGAGAATCCGGGCATCGATCCCGGTACCTCTCAAATGCGAAGCGAGTGCTCTACCAACTGAGCTAACCCCCCATCAGGAAGACACAAATTAATCAGATAACATCAAAACAGTAACAATGAGAATAATTATACCATTTTATTCATTATATTAAGTCATGTGTAAAATGACCTCTTCACTATCACCAACACTAAAATCAACAATCAAGAAATATTATCAGCTATTGGCTAATGATAAAATTCTTATGTTGAAGCCAAAAGATCAAGTCGGCTCTATAGCTCAGTTGGTTAGAGCGCCAGTCTAGTAAACTGGAGGTCGAGAGTTCGAATCTCTCTGGAGCCTTTCTTATTTTATTTTTTATTTTCTTATTTGTTAAGACTGGTGTAAAAGTAAATTCAAGCAGAATCTATCTACTAACCTTGTGTGCAGTGGCTTCGGTCATTGGACCGGTAAAATATATAATATCAGCATGAATGTTAAGACCCCCCCCCCATGGGTGTCAATGCCGATGTTACACAAATACTATCTTTTTTTATTAAAATAATTACCAAAAAAATCAATGATTATGATAAAAGTTAAAACTTACGTACATTCATCGTTAGAGAAGCCGGGGATCGATCCCAGAACGTCCCACATGCTAAGCGAATTTAAACAGTATCCCAAGTCATACAAAAAATAACTACTGCACAATCACCAACACTAAAATCAAAAATGTGATCTAAAGACAATATTGATAAATAGTAATCGATAAACAGTATCCACGCTGACAATGATAAGATACTCGTTTGTTGAAGATGGATAAATTAATAATAATAATAAAAG
Source organism: Doryteuthis pealeii (assembly GCA_023376005.1). NCBI lineage: Eukaryota > Metazoa > Mollusca > Cephalopoda > Myopsida > Loliginidae > Doryteuthis > Doryteuthis pealeii. The sequence continues at coordinate 5,843,188 of CM042158.1, read as the reverse complement.
CAAAAAAAAAAAAAAATTTCTTGTTGAATCCGGGCATCGATCCCGGTACCTCTCACATGCTAAGCGAGCGCTCTACCATCTGAGCTAATTCCCCGTTGACAATATGATCTTCCTTTAGATATTATCAAGTCAGTAGCAATGGGAACTGTTGGACACCATTTATTATTACAAGTCATGCGGTAAATGACCGCTATCGATAAAATGTGTCGTAAAGTGGTCATTGTCCAGTGGCTGGCTCCATAGCTCAGTTGGTTAGAGCGCCAGTCTAGTAAACTGGAGGTCGAGAGTTCGAATCTCTCTGGAGCCTTTTTTTTTATTATTATAAATTGCCATGAAATATTTTTTTTAGATAATATCGGATATATCTGTATCAGAAATATAACCCGAAAAAATAAGTTTAAAGCAGTCAAGGTGCTTTTAATTTTTTTTTGTGAAAATAAAACAAGTGAATATATTAGACAGTGCCAAAAAGACGCTCTTTTTCACCTTAGAGTAGAGAATGGAAAATAAGGTTTTTTTAATTGAATTGATTGAGAAGGAAATAAATACGAAAAATCGAAAAATTAAAATATAATCAATAAATAGTAATCGATAAACAATATCCACGTTTACTGATGTTAAAATACTTGTGTAGAAGATGGAAAAATATTTTTTTTTAAAAGCAAAAAAAAAAAAAAAAAGTTACTGGAGAATCCGAGGATCGATCCCGGTCCTCTCACATGCGAAGCGAGAGCTCTACCAACTCAGCTAGTTCCTCACCAGCAAGACACAAATTAATCAGATAACATCAAAAGAGTAACAATGAGAATAATTATACCATTTTATTCATTATCTTAAAATAATCTCTTCACTATCACCCACACTAAAATCAACAATCAAGAAATATTATCAGCTATTGGTTAATGATAAAATTCTTATGTTGAAGACTAACGATCAAGTCGGCTCTATAGCTCAGTTGGTTAGAGCGCCAGTCTAGTAAACTGGAGGTCGAGAGTTCGAATCTCTCTGGAGCCTTTCGGTTCTGTTTTTTTTATTTGTAATTGATTGTCGAAAGAAAAAAAATTCAAATAAAATGAAAATACCGAAAAAAAGATATTTTTTAGCGGATTGAAGGCGTTTTTACCGACAAACTATTTTTTTAGTGGTTTAACTAAGAAGGCGTTAAAAGTAAGCCATATTTTTTATCGACAATTAAATGTAAATATTAGCCCCCCCCCCCACCATTTAAATATTTAAAGAGGGGGGAGGGTTAAAAATATTTACATTTACTTTTCGAAAAAAGACTGGAAAAAATATCGCATTAACTTTTCGACAAAATGCCTTAAGCGCTGGTTGTTTTTTTGTTTTTTTTTCAGCTAGGGACTTCATTCGTGGTGGGGTGTTTTTTTTCCAGCTATCACTGCTAGCGTTTTTATAAGGCAGGAGATCGGGGCGCAATTCTGCACCCTAAATTTATTAGAGCGCCAGTCTTGTAAACTGGAGGTCGAGGCTTTGAATCCCTCTGGAGCCTTTTTTTTTCCACACGATTTTCACACGATTCAAGTCAGAACTGTTAGACTCCTTTAAACATTATCCCAGTCATACAAAAAAAAAAAAAACACTGCACAATCACCAACACTAAAATCAACAATGTAATCTAGATAGTATAGATAAATAGTAATCGATAAACATTATCCACGCTGATACTTGTGGACACATTAATAATATAATAAAAGCAAAAAAAAAAAAAAAAATTGCTGGAGAATCCGGGGCATCGATCCCGGTACCTCTCACATGCTAAGCGAGCGCTCTACCATCTGAGCTAATTCCCCTTTGTCTACATAATCTTCCTTTAGATATTATCAAGTCAGTAGCAATGGGAACAGTTGGACACTATTAATACAAGTCATGCAGTAAATGACCGCTAGCGATAAAATATGTCATAAAGTGAGGCTGATTCAGTGTCAGGCTCCATAGCTCAGTTGGTTAGAGCGCCAGTCTAGTAAACTGGAGGTCGAGAGTTCGAATCTCTCTGGAGCCTTGTTTTACTTCGAAATTGTTATAAAATATTTTTAAAAATGATATCGGATAAGGGATATCCTTTCGGAAATAAATCCCTAAAAATATGTTTAAAGCAGTCAAGGTGCCATATAATTTTTTTTTGTGAAAATAAAACAAGTGAATATATTTAGACAGTTCCAAAAAGACGCTCTTTTTCACCTTTTAAGATATGTAGAGAATGGAAAATAAGTTTTTTTTTTAATTGAATTGATTTGGAAGAAAATAAATACTAAAAATCGAAAAATTAAACTAGAAAAAATTTAACAAAAAATGTTTTCTTCTGATTTTTAAATAACTAATTTATCTAATTAATAATAATTTGGTAATTTATGAGGAAGTGCGTCCCGGTCTCCCGCCTCAAAATCCGCTACCCGGTGACTATCAAAATAACAACCCCAGCTCGTCGTAATTCTTGTTTATTTATCGTAATTTGTCGTAATTCTTGTTAATGTTTAGATATAAAGATTGATATATAGTTTTAAATAGACTGAGATAGATAGATGAATAAACAAAATAATATAGATAGATACGAACAAATGGAGATAGATAGATATTTTCGACAAGTAAATGTATTTTTTGGGGTGGGGGGGGTTGCTTCTTTTTTTGTCGTAATTCTTGTTTATTTAAACTAAAAACAAGACATTAAACAAACATGAATAAAAAAATATCTTAGTATTTAAAGTAATATAGATAAATATGAACAAATTGAGATAGATAGATAGTTTTGAATAGACTGAGCTGGGTTGTTATTTTAATAGTCACCGGGCAGTAACTCTTGAGGCAGGAGACCGGGACGCACTTCCTCATAAATTTACCAATAATTTTTTTAATCACTAATATTATTACTAAAAATCGAAAAATTAAACTTAAAAAACAAAACAAGATACGACGCCCTATTTAAATAATATCAAATCTGAAAGCCCTTTTTTTTTCATTATTAACGCGAATTTTTCCTCGTCCAGAAAAATGCGAACGTAAAACAAAATGGCGTCGTCATATGAAAAGGGGTAGGGAAAAATGAAAAGAAAAATGGTCTTGCTTGATAAAGAAATAGAATCTTTATTTATACAAATTTCTCCACTAAAGGAGGCAAAAGGAAATACAAACAATTCAAACAAACTTGCATAAATTTCCCAATGCAGGAATAAATAACAATTTAGGGGTCAGGTAACACAAATATAAAAAATACTACATACAAAAGTATATAAAAAAACAGAAAGAAAAGACTTACTGTAGAAAGGGTTTAAACAATAAAATGACCCTTTTAAAAAATGTATTTCTCTCGCGCAGGAGAGACAAAAAGTTCCACAGAACTCACAGTTCTCTCAAAAAAATTCACTTTCCTTTTCGTTAAGGACTGAGGCTCCTGACTTGAAAATAACTGCTGCTTTATTTGGACTTTCTCGTGAAGTACAAGGCTCTCGGAAGAAATGATAGGGCTGGTCTTCTGCGCTAGTATCACTCTCTTTTCACTCGTTGTCGTCCGTTTTTAAGCATCTAAGGGCTGGACACTCCAACAACAAACCTTTCGTGGTTTGAAGAATTACGAGGATACAGCGACCTTTTTCGCCAAAGGATATGAAGAACCGTTTCAGTCGTTCTGGGGAATTCTGGCTGGTTTGCAACAGCAATTAGCCACCTTTACTCAACAAGGTTCTTTTTTAAACCGGCCAATGTCCGTTCTGAAGCATCTAATGTGTTCGTTCACTGCCTCATGCCTAAGACGGGACAATCTGCTAGCTGCGTCCGCTCGCTTCGCTTCCAACTTCAAAAAAGGCAGATCTCGGCTCACACGTAATCAAAAAAAGGTCCAGACAGGCCACCATTCCAGGAAACCCTCGTCCTCGCTTTCGCAGAAATAAACGAAACTGAGAGACAGACCAAAAAGGGGAAAGGCATGCATTAATACCATAAAGATAAAAAAATGTCCAATATTAATCTCAAGTAATGTGGAAAATGACTGCATCACAATCACAAAGACTAAAATCACCAAGTAATTAAAGTCGTCGGAGTGGCTTAAAGTCGGTATCAGCCAGACTGCGAGGGAGTCTATCCCCTTTTCACAGCGCAAGACAAATGAGATTGTTTGGGATCTGAGGCGGAGCGCCACTCCTACCATCAACTCCTCACTTTACCGCATATATCATGTGCTACTCATACATCCATGTGCTACTCATTACGCTGAGTTGGCGAGGGCCGGAATCAACCCAGGAACCTGGTGGTTCCCGCCGGCACCAATGTAATCTATAAATAGTAACCGTGTTGACTGATGATAAAAAAACTTGTGTTGAAGCGGAGCACACGGATCGGCTCCATAGCTCAGTTGGTTAGAGCGCCAGTCTAGTAAACTGGAGGTCGAGAGTTCGAATCTCTCTGGAGCCTTGTTTTTTTTTCTCTTTTTTTAAAAAATTTGTAAAAGTGAATTTAGGTTGAATCCGTGTTCGGCAATACTAGTTCAATAATAAACAATTTAAATATACAATAAAAGAATAAATAGATATATATAACAATTTTTCTATTTTTACTTACATCATCCCTAAAAAATAAGCTGACAAATAAAACTAAGAATTTGCCTCGAACAGCAATAGATATTTTATTTAAACTGCATCTAATAGTGAAGTTCCAATTCTGGAACACATGGGGATGTGGAGCACTCCTTCGTCAACAATTACTCCAGTTCCAACCCTGACCCGAAATGGTAGTACCTGGTAGGGTCCATCATGGGTTAAAATTTCGGATGGAAACTTCTTGAAAAACAAAACTTCTTGAAAACAAAACTTCTTATTTTTATTACATCAGTCATAGAGTATCCACCTAGTAACTGGCAAGGTTCCGGGTTCGATACCAGCCCGCCAACTCAGTGCATGAGTAAAGACGGATTGAATTAGTGCGGTATAAGTGAGGAGCTGATGGTAGGAATGGAGTGGTAGGTTCTCACAGATGTATGAATTAATCTTCCTTGTCTAGCACCTAGCGAAAAGGGGATATGACTCCCTCGCCTACGCACAAGGTTTCCCCTCCCGATGTTCGATACCGGCCTCGCCAAATAAAGCAGGCTTAGATCTGGTGCGGTAAATGGGAGCTGATAGTAGGTTTGGCGCTCCACTAACGCATAATCTGCTAGGGTCTAGAGCTAGCGGAAAAGCGGACAGACTCTGCTGTCCACTGATTACCTCACAATAGACCACTCCGCCTATTCTACTATCAAACCTCGAAAAGTGTGCCGATGTTTTTTGTGATTGAAAAAAAAAAAGAATGAAAATCGTCCCTTTTTATGTGGTCGATGCCATTGGTTAATACTTCCACCACCATTACTTGGAGTTTCCCGGCTTACTTCGAGAAATTTTTGCTTTATTTAAAAAGAATTACAAAAACTTGATAATGATAAAAAAATTAGATAATAGAAGAAAAGGAAAAAAAAAATAGTTGAGAATCCGGGGGCATCGATCCGGTACTTCTTCCAC
>CM042158.1:5783200-5837584 GCA_023376005.1 Doryteuthis pealeii | reverse complement strand
AGAGAGAGAGAAGAGAGAGAGAGAGAGAGAGAGAGAGAGAGAGAGAGGGGGGGAGATTGAGAAAGATAAATGTAGAGAAGAAAGAAATGGAAACAGAGAAAGTAAATATAGATAGATGGAGAAAGAGAAAGTGTGTGTGTGTGTGTGTGTGAGAGAGAGAGAGAGAAAGGGGAGGAAGAGAGGTTGTGATGGGGGATACTTGGGTGAGTAAGGAAAGATAAACTATAGAAGAAAAGGAAATGAGAAAGAAAGAGAGAGAGAGAGAGAGAGAGAGAGAGAGAGAGAAGGAGAGGGAGAGAGGAAGTGAGTATGTGAGAAAGAAGAAGAGAGTGTGATAGAGATAGATAGATAGATAGATAGATAGATAGATAGAGAGAGAGAGAGAGAGAGAGAGAGAGAGAGGGGGTGGTGGTGGTGTCAATTTAGATGATGAAAGTGTCAGTGAGTTGGAAAAGGGAAAGAAAAAATAATGAGAGAATGAAGAGAAAGGACGAAGAGAGAGAGACAGGGGGAGAGAAAAGAGCGAGAGAGAAAGGGGGAGAGAGAGAAAGAGTGAGAGAGAGGAGGAGAGAGGGGGAGAGAGAGAAAGAGTGAGTGAAAGAGAGATTTATAAATTCTTATTTTTAGTCAATATTAACTGATAAAAAGTTGAACAAATGCTTAAAAGAACAGAGACGAAAAGAGGGCTTCTAGGACTGTCATGTGACTCCCTAAGGGGCCTCTAACGGACATTCCAATTATCTAGTTTGGTTTCTTTGTTTAATGGCATATCAACCTTCGTGAGTCATTTAAGGCCAAAGCCATCCTTGTAGAAGAACAGTAGTGGTACCCTTTAACCAATAACTTGAGGGATGAGGGAGTCTATACCTTTCTCAATGATATTATTCCGAAAGGGAATATAAAGCACGACTGGAGTTCGAACTCGCTTACTAAGGTGTCCCAGTCCAGCACGTTAGCCACTACACCACGGGGACTCCTTCTGCCAGTTCTCTAAGGGGGGTACACTATTAATATAGATTATAGTGATGCTTAAGGACGGAATCCTGGTGGCTGTGCTGTCCATGACATGCAACACTCCACTTTGGCCTTAGGCTAGACGAGCAGTCGGAGTGGTCCCTTTCAATCAATCACCTTGTCACGTCAAGCCCTAGCACCTATATGATTTGCCCCGACCCTATTGCCCTTATTGTTGGATTATTTTTGGTATGTAAGCCGTACTGCAATCTACCACTTAAATTTATAGACTAAGCGAGGTCACGTGGTGTAAACCTCAGCCCAAAATACGTGGCTGATTGACTACTTAATCGCTGATACTGAGAGACATCCATTTGCAATCATTGACGAAGGGCCTGCAAGACTGAGGAGCACCAAGGAACAACCAGCGGATTCTTTACTAAGGACCGCGGTCTGCTTAACACAAAGGATCTCCGTTGGACAAGCGCTCTTGCTTGAAGACTAACGGATGGCCACAAAAATCGTAACAGCAAAAACCCAGCCATTTTTATCATATAAGTGCTCAAAAGCGGCAACTGACGGTCAACCACCAATTTATCAATACACATGAAGTTAATAACCCGCTCATTCGGGGCCGGTAATTTGTTGAAGAAATTAACGGTGTGATCCCAGGGGGCAACCGCTCCAAGGCAACACCTGCCCCTTTGATTTAAAGGGGCAAGGCTGGGTTTATTGCCCGGTGCCTGAGGTGCCCCCTAGAGGGAGAATGCTGACGGGATGTACGCATTTTTTGCACCTGTCATCCCATGAGCTTCGGTTCGTGTGTGGTCCCACATTAAACGACCTTGTGTTATACATGGGATGCGATGTAAATCACTCAATAATCATGACGTTGAAGAAAATTATTTCTACCAGTTTATAAGACCAAACAAATATTTACCTACAAACTATTCACTTAAAAGTCATATATACAACCCCCAAGTCCCACCTCAATGCAACAAACAAATAAGATTTGGGATTAAATAGCCCACAACGGTTGATATGCCATTTAATAAATAAGCATCCATAATCAATCGGCAGCTCATGTCAACCCCTAGCACCTATAGGATTATCACAATCATATTCTTCAAATTTCTCTTATGGCAAACACCCAACCCTTTTTATTATATTGGTGCTAGAAGGCGATGGCTGAGGGTTAACCCCTAGTTTCTTTTTAATTCTACCAATTCATTAATACACCTGAAGTTAATGAAAACTATTTCTACCAATTTATAAAACCAAACAAAAGTATCTATCTACAAACTATTGGACCATATGACCTTTAGGTACCCCTTTTGCGATCTCGATTCATAAGGACATTTTTTTCCATTCACACCGTCAACATCCGGTTGTTTGTTAGGGGTTAGGATTAGGGTTAGGCGTTATTTTTTTTAATTAAAAAAAAAAACTCTAAAAAATTTCTGTTAACATATGGTCCACTATTCACATAAAAATAATATATACAAAAAAAAAAAAAAAAAAAAAAAAAAAAAGAAAAGAAAAGAAAAAGATTTAGCATTAAATATCCCACAAGGGTTGATATGCCATTAAACAAAATAACCAAGCAAAACCACCGATCAACTTGTGCTCTGCAGTATAATCACTGTGATCTAGCTGCAAGTACATTTCTATCCGATTTGTAAGGTTATCTCTCCAACTTGAAGGAAATTATTTTCGGTCGGTAGTTTGTAATCAATCACCTTGTAGACGCTGACGGAATTCATACAAAGTTTATAACCCCCCTCCCCGTTATCTAACCACATCCTTCCTTGGGTTAATAGGCTTGATTTCAGCTTCCGCAGACATCGAGAGATGAAGGCTGGTAGATTGTGACAGGCGAGTGGTGTTCTCTTGAGGCTTTAATTGAAATCCGTGGAAGTCATTTTATAAAATGGACGTCGAGAGCACCAATAACGGCCGCTACGCTACTGACTGCACCATTATCATCATTAGTAGCAGCAGCAGCAGCAGCCGCATCTGAGTTTGCGTTTTCAGCATCTCCACAATGGCGATCGTATTGTGCGCACTCTTGTCTCTATATAACACCCACCTAGAATTAAGAATCAGCATTGCCTCGTTTATTTGCAAGATCATCCTTTGATTAAAAAACAAACAAACAAACAAACAAACAAAAAAACGCTAACCCTAACCCTCCACAATATCAACCACCCTTCCCACATAAACATCATCGTTTTCAAACCAGTCCCCTCACCGCAATCACTCTTACTGCCCAGCCCCTATGACCGTCAGGGAGAAGATGCAGCCCGAACAATTGTCGTGTCTATTTTAACTTTCCGCAACAATAGACACTGCTAGGCGTGCCTCGCAACGAGCATCTTCGAGATATCCACCCACACCCCGTTTGCTATAGTAACTGCCCTAACCCTTCCTGTTCCGTCTCGAAGGCTATCTTCATCACTTCCAGATACCACCCCAGCCTGTGTAAGCATCACACCCTTCCACTGCTACTATAAATATAACCATGATCAACATTAACACTAAAAAAACAAAAAAAACAAAAAAAAAACACTGCTTTTTTATACTATCACGATGACAACCCTTCAACTCAGAGATAACCACAACCACCATTCTAACCCTTAACCATTACCACTGCTCTTTTACCAGTCAATATTACCATAGCCTACACCATCGCCGCAATTGTAAACAATAGCCATAACCACAACTAACACCAGCAGCATCATCATCACTCCCTGGAATATGGTGAGATTGTTATGTAATTGTTAACCCTTACCAGCCAATAGGATGGATGACATGGAATTATGGTCAAATTACCATTCGGAACACCTTAACGCTATATGTCTCTCTATACCTCCTCTTCTCTCTCTCTCTCTCTCTCTCTCTCTCTGTCATCGTTCCTGACAGGTCTTCCACACAGCATCCAGAATCCGGACAGAGCTTGTTGATGTAGATTTTTTTCTTTTTATGTTAATATAAAAAAATTATGAATGAGTTAGATAAAAGATTTTTCTTTATTCTTAAAATTTTTGATGAGTGAATAAGACAATTAAATCGACCATCACCACTGGTAGGTCTTTCGCACAGCATCCAGGATCCGTGCAGAGTTTATTGATATAGGATTTTGCTAGTCGGTCTACACTAGTGTGTCCATATGTTGGTGTCAACTGGAGAACATCACTTATAGTTTCGTCCTTGCTTCTCCAGCGTATCTTGTTCGTCTTACTTGGATGATTTGTGTGATGGAGGGTAAGTGGCCATACTGCTGTTTTTGTGGGCTGCTGGTTTTTGTGGGTTGCTGCTTCCAGGATTTCTCCAGGACATCACTTTGTCTTACATACTCATAAAAAATAATTGATTTTTTCTCTTTTTATTTTAATATGAAAAAGAATTATGAATGAGTTATATAAAAGATTTTTCTTTATTCTTAACATTTTTTGATGAGTGAATAAGACAATTAAATCGACCATCACCACTGGTATGTCTTCCGCACAGCATCCAGGATCCGTGCAGAGTTTATTGATATAGGATTTTGCTGGTCGGCCTACACTAGTGTGTCCATGTGTTGGTGTCAACAGGAGAATGTCACTTATAAGTTCGTCCTTGCTTCTCCAGCAGTTTCCAATCTGCAGAAACATCATGAATTGCTGTTTGATTCCCATTGAAACATTAAATATAAACGTTTTAAAAAAGCACATGCTAATAAAATTGTAGTTGTTTACCTGGAGAATCCGGGCATCGATCCCGGTACCTCTCGCATGCTAAGCGAGCGCTCTACCATCTGAGCTAATTCCCCATTACAATGATAAATTTTTATTTTTGCGTTATTATAAGCACACATTCAGTTAAGCTCGAGCCAGTAGCAATATGAACAGTTTGACGACGTTCCAACATACCAAACTCTAGATTACAGAAGTGAGCCAGTTCAGTGTTTATTAACAGCATATAATGTAAGCAGTATCTTATACGGAAGCGAGTCGTCAGTATTGTATCACAGACACCCAAAAAAACTGGAGGCATTCCACATCAACTGCCTCTAAAGCATACTTGGTGTAAAGTTGTGGCTCAAAATACCCCACTCAGAAATTCGAAGCACGGCAAGCATTGACCCAATTGAGACCATCCTATTGGGTGACACCATCCGCATGCCTGCAGACAGACTCCCCCGTAAAATACTTTATGGGGAACTCGCAGATGACATGTGAAGGACAGGAGGCTCCCCAAAAGCGGTTCAAAGACCATAAGAAGACGATGCTGAAGAAATGCAACATCACACCTTCAAGCCTGGAAGATCTGGTCTCCAACAGACAGAGTTGGCGAGACACGTGCTGCACAGGAGCTGAGCGGCTCAATATCGAGATTAACAGGGCTGCAGAGCGGCGACGTCTTTGTCGTCATGAACCACCAAATGCAGATGAAAATTTCTCTTGCAATGTGCGTGACCGCATCTGCAATTCCAGAATTGGACTAACTAGCCACCAACTGTTGAACAACATGGAGTGACGTCATCGTCGTCTGTGACAGACTTCTAAAAGGAAAGGAAATTGACTGTAAGCAATCTGAGACCTCTATGCCAGACTAAGTAAATAACAATAAATTGATATAAGGGTAATTCCATGTCAAATCATACAGAAAAAAGTAAAATTGTCACCCACCCCCTTCAATTTCTGAAAAAGGTGTGGACTATATTAAAGTTAGTCAGTCCCCAAAATTTGAGCTTCCAATTCCAAAAATTGGCGGAGTTATGTCGATTTTTAGCACTCCAAATTTGGTGGGGTTCGCAACAAATGGCGACTTTTTGTAATCTGTTTTTTTTTCTGTAAAACGAGTTCTAGAGCTTCCCTACTCATAAAAATTGGTTTATGAAATCATTTTTGCTTAAGGAATCCAAAATGCTATCGAAAAAACACTTTTAAGTTATTGATGATTTTTAATTTTTTCATAGCAAGATTAATATCCCAATGTGGCACTGCATCTTTAACAATTTATTTTCTATTATTAATTCACATATACTGAACATTATTTGTATCAAAGATAATTTGGTGTTTGCTCAGAACCGAAGTTGCAACATCATTTAAAATTTTGCTAATCAGAAATCACTAATAATTTAAATCTGTTTAACTTTCAGACATTTTTGATGGCATTTTTGGATTTTTTGGGCAAAAATGCTTTTATAAACCAATTTTTAAGAGTAGGGAAGCTCTAGAACTCATTTTACAGACAAAAATAGATTACAAAAAGTCAACATAACTCTGCAAATTCTTGAAATTGGAAGCTGAAATTTTGGGGATTATCTAACTTTAACATAGTCCACACCTGTACAAAATTTCCGAAAAATTGAAGGGGTTGGGTGACATGACCTGGATGATTTGATATGGAATTACCTATAAGTAAAATACAGGGTTTCCCACTTTAATGAAATGATGTCTATTTTTTTTTCATCATTTTATGAATTTTTTTCATTTTATGAAAACAAATTTTTGAATTTTTTTCATCATTTTATGAAAATTTTCCATCATTTTATGAAAAAAAAATGAAAATATTTGACACCAGTGATGCTGATAACATTTATAATTTAGTGCGTCCTGGGACGTACATATTCGCATTGGTCTTAACTAAAGTTTCTTAATAGATTGGAGAGTTTTTATTTATGAGATGGTGAAACAAGTAAAACCGTCTAGCTCCTACCTTGCAACCTATCATGTGTAATTCGTTTCTAATAAACTAATTACAATTAGCTTGAAATGGTGATGGAAGAAAAAAGAAAAAAACTGGGACACACGGATACGATTTTACTGTGTCCTTTTAGATTTTTGTGTCAGGGACACAGAATGCGTACCTATCAACATCTCTGTTTATGAAATGGTGTCAGTTTGTTTTGGACACCCTGTATATTGTTGAAATGAATGATAGTTTGTGTCTATCGTTTCCTCAAACATTATATAAATATAAAGACTGAACAAATCCGGATAAAAGTTATAACAAATAGACTTTATTGTCTTAGCAAATTCTAACGGAAACAATATAAAACAAGATAGATCAGTGGTTCCCAAAATTTTTGTATGGTGACACACCAATGAGCTGTTTAAAATTCTCGCGCCACACCCATAAAAGGAATACATTCTATAGATCCAAGAATGAAAGAATACGAAAATATTTATTATTCAAAGTTATTTATTTCTATTACATTAAAAAATATTCACGCTTTTTCGATTCCATTTCCAGAACTTAAATGCTATACCTTAAATATTGAATATTTTCCCATGACACGCCTAATGACATCTCGCGACACACCAGTGTGTCGCGACACATAGATTGGGAACCACTGGGACAGATGAATGTGCTAAGGAAAATAGTCTTTTTAGATCAAGAACGTTTTATTTTCATAGTGTTGAAATGAATGATAGTTGGTGTCTATTATTTCCTCAAACATGGTAGAAATATAAATCTTGAACAAATCCCGACAAAAGTTATAAAAAGTATACTTTATTGTCTTAGCATATTCTAACAGAAACAATACAAAACAGAAGAGATGAATGTCTTAAGCAAAAGAGTCTTTGTAGATTGTCTTGAGGCAACTAAATGGAGAATAAATGTTGTCACTTACTGAGTGGAAAAACCATCATTTAACAGATACTCAGAAAAGACGCAACTGGTCCCTGAAATCTCTGTGAAACTAGAGGGTATAGAAGCGAGCGTGTAAAAAATACATAGAATTTCCTGTAGCTGAGGAAACAAGCCCCCCAGTCCTAATGGATAGAGACACAACTTGTGTGTTAGCTCTGTCGGCTGGAGAGTCTAAGAGAAAGAGAAGTTGATTTTGACGGCTCAGCCTTTATATCCTACCGGTCGCAACGCCACCTAACGGAAAACCGTAGCAAGTAAAAGAAAATAACCCAAATAATATTTTCGATACGATGGTTGCATTTGAAATCAAGATATTTTCGAAATGGTTTGATTTTGCCGCCTTCAGGGAAATTGTTATTGACATGATTTAAAAAAGATTATAATGGGATAGGAGACGTTTGTTGTGTAATGGTTATCATAGAAAATGGACATAGCGAACTGAGTTCAAATTCTGAATGAAGCTATCTGCATTTCACATGGCGCTAATACCCTTTGGAAATGTATGAATCCAATTATTCTTCCCCCAGCTTGTAGAGTAGAAGTGGTCTGTTCCACTAAGTAGTGTGGGTGTTGGCAGGGAGTATCTAACATTATACTTACCTAGCTCGGCTCAGCCGGGGGTTCAGTGTGCTTCGGCCACTGGATCGTTAAGTAAATTAATAGCGTCGATCCCAGGGGGCTATCCCCCCAGGCAATACCTGCCCCCTTGATTTAAAGAGACAGGGCTGGTCTTATTGCCCAGCGCCTGAGGCGCCCCCTTGAGGGAGATAACCGACGGGATCGACGCAAATTTTATGCGCCCACATAAAAACGAGACCTTGTGTCCAGCGCTCATAAGTGGGGTGAGAGGCAAATACCCTTACCAACTCGATGACTATTTAATAACCTGGCATTTTAGAGGTCATGGAGAACTGCTATTCACGCTTAACGCGAGAAGATGCTTACTAAAGATACTACCACTACCACTACTACTACTACTACAAACAGCTATGGGTAAATAGTAGAATAGACCGTGCTCTTTAAATTTGGTAAAGCAACCAGTCAAAGAAAAGGAAGACTCGTACCCGGGTAAAATTGACACAGTAGCATCCAGGGACTGGCAAACTGAGCCTAAAATTCGTTTTTGACAATATGACTTTAGCCCCCCCACAGAAAATAATTTACCAAAAATCAGGGAATTATCGGATTTTAATGAAATTTTCAGTGTTTATTCATCAATGAATGATCTTTATAATGCATTATTTATTTTATTTCAAAACTTTCTCATTTTGTTCAGGTCGCTTAATTTTGACCCCCCGTAAAATGTTTTTTTAAGTTGGTCATATATTGTACTAATTACAGTATAAATAAAGAGATAAAAGACCGAAGTCATGAATAGAAACAATTTTTTTTTACAGTTGCGCTTCTATGAGAAAATAAGTACCGAAAATCGAAAAATGAAATATAAAAAAATAATAAATAATTCATATTTTGGAGATTTCTTTTTTTACTCATTTCGATAATATTCAATTGGCTATTATTTTATAAAAGAAAAAATTATACATCGATGTTTTTTTCTGCTTAAAAAGGGGAGGGGTACATTTTCAATTGAGTTTTTCTTCAAAACGTATACTTTTTTCGAAAAAAAAAGGTTTGCATTAAGTAGATATTTATTTTTAGAATCTAAAAATATAACATTTTAAACTTAAAATCCGAAAATTATTATTTTAAATGAATTTTATATATTAATTATTCATAGCAAAAATACTAAATTAAAGTTTTGAAATAAAATAACTGATGCATTATAAAATTCATTAATTATTAAATCAATACTGAAAATTTCATTAAAATGGGATAATTACCCGATTTTTGGTAATTTTTTTCCATCCCAGATGTTACGTTAAAATTGTAAACAAGCGCTTAAAACCATTGAAAACAGCCAAAATGGCGGATCGCGTCGAAATTGACCAAAACAAATAGTTTTAAATCTTTTAAAAATAAACTGCATATGTAATTATATTTTTCTTTTTTTAATGATGATTATTATGTTACTACTTATTGATTTAGTCAAAGTTTAACCTTAAATAATATATATAATTATTCTTAATTCGCTTTTAAAACTCGTAGTATCCGATTTTTTTTGCCAGTCCCTAGAAACAGTAAAGACATGAATTAAATACACAAAAGACACAAAGTCAGTCAGTTGTAAAGTGTATAGATGTTTTTTTTTTCAATTTAAAAGCTCATTAAAAACTATTTCATAAAATGGTAACTGAAGCTGTTGGAATAAATGAACATTAACACGTATTGATGCCATTATATTTCAAGATGTTGGCCACCTCAAACTAGATTCGAAGACCATTGTTAGTGAGTTCGATTCTCACTGGGTGCCCCACACATCTGGCCTTGTGCCACATCTAAGCTAAGCTTAGTAAAACAAAAAAAAAACTATATTTCAAGATGTTTTACGACATTAACTCGTATCCATCCCACTTTACGGCAAGTGATATGGCGCCAAATTTGAATCGCACGTGGATATAATTTATCACGGGTAGCTCATGAGGTGTTATGGTTAGCGAACTAGATTATCCGACAATTGTTAGTGATTTCGATTCTCACTGGGTGCCCTTTTTATTTCAGGTTTTGTGTCACGGCTAAATAACTAGCATTCAGCATTTGTTTTGTTTTATTCTTTAAAATCACCACAATCGTCACAACATAAATAAATACTATTTTGTGAACAAAATGACATAGAGACACTCGTATTAATAGGTGGGGAATTAGCTCAGATGGTAGAGCGCTCGCTTAGCATGTGAGAGGTACCGGGATCGATGCCCGGATTCTCCAATGTTTTGTATTTTTTTGTTTTTTTCTTTCGTCATTTTACATTTTTATCTCAAACTTTTATTATTATTCTCGGAAAACTATTTTTGAAATATTTTTATAATTGTTATAATAACACAATTTCACGCAGTTATTGTCAGAGTTGTTCAGTAATGATGAAATTTAAAGATTTTCATTAAAAATCTCAATAATTATATATGATCACGAATTCACCATTTTTTTTGTTTGTTTTTAATAATTTTAACTAGCAGGACCTGTAGATATACCGCAGTATGATAATTTAATTATCATAACATTTTATATGTTTACTTAAGAGCTATTGCAATTAGTTTAATATGTAAAAAGTATAATAATTTTGATTTAACTATCTCTTTCTCACTCTTTTTTTCTTTCTTTTCATCTTTTCATTATGTTCGATTGAAACATTAGCATTATCGCTCCGTGCGCCCACCACCTCTCTCACACACTATAATCTGAATTAATTAACCACATGTACATTAAGGTAGATCGATTTTGGAACTGTAATGTCTCCAATGTGGTGAAAGTTGTAAATTAACATACAAAATTACCTCATAAAGTATTTTCCCTCAAAACTTTGCCTTCGTTTGAGGAAATAGATTTTAATCTTTTAAAATGTTATCATTGTTACAGGTTAATTATTAGGTAAAAACCAGAATATCGGAGGTGTCATTAGTGATGGGGGATTTATTTTCAATTTGAATTCTAGTTATAATATTCTATTCGTTTCGTTTAAAATGACAAGCTTTTCTATTTTAAATATTGAAATTTCTAAGCTAAATGTTACGAAAACGAGGATTTTTGGTGAATTTAGTAGACGATCTTTGATGCTATTTCCTCAAGAAATGATGCAAGTAAAACAGATAATATTTAGTGTCAGTATTCAGTATACTAACACATAACTTTCACGCCCCTGGACGATTTGATATTTTTAAAAAGTGAAAAATCAACCTACGTCATTTTGTCTTTAGTCATTTTCGAAGATACGTCGCTTTTCAATAATATTGAAATACTAAAACCATAAAATCTTTTTAAGTGCAATTTTGTGGCATATAATCTCTTTTAAAAACTGTTTTTTTTTTTAAATTTAATTCTGCTAAAATATGGCTAAGTAAAGATATATGATGCACTAAAAAAAACCCCAACTTTTATAACAATTTTAAGACAATGTTAAAGGTTTCTTCTTAGAAATCAATAACAAAAAATATTGAATACACTATATACAGGAAAATTGACAGCTTCTCTAGACTTTTTAAATAAACTTTTTATTACTGCAACTGAAACAGTCTTGGCGGAGAGTGGCAATATCAGCAGTCAGATTTTATTTTTCTTCATTCAGTCGTTTGCATTCCGTGGCTCTATAGCTCAGTTGGTTAGAGCGCCAGTCTAGTAAACTGGAGGTCGAGGGTTCGAATCCCCCTGGAGCCTTTTTATTTATTCATTTATTTTTGTTATTGAAACTAACAAAAATATGCACCATCCGGGCGAAATGATTTAAGTTTTAATGTAACAAAATATTATAATAAATTAAAAAGACTAACGAAGCTAAATAAGAACGTATATAAAAACATTACACTTAATTAATTACATCATGTAATTATTTATCAAACCCGGTTTGTTAAAACTAGTATGCAAATTATCCACACTATATACTATGTAAGCCTTTATTTCTTAGGGATATATATAACACACGTTGAAGTATTTTAAACGTATTAATA
The DNA here is from genome assembly GCA_023376005.1 of Doryteuthis pealeii. Taxonomy (NCBI): domain Eukaryota; kingdom Metazoa; phylum Mollusca; class Cephalopoda; order Myopsida; family Loliginidae; genus Doryteuthis; species Doryteuthis pealeii. The sequence continues at coordinate 5,825,429 of CM042158.1, read as the reverse complement.
ATATGGACTGTTTTGAGACAAATCTAACACAGCTATATTTTAATAGAGACATCGTTAATGAATAATATGCTAATTAGGATTAATTAATGATTACTTAAACTTTGCGAATATAACGTAAATAACTCCGGGGATGCTGGTGTCGGTGGTGAGGTAGTTTCGGTTACAGACATACACATAATCTCCATTATAATAAGATATGAAAAGTATTGATATGCGTAAACAATGATCTTCAATTATCTCTATTGTATCTTTGTCATTATTCCTTTTTATTCATTAAAATAAAACCCAACAATTAGAAATCAATAATACCAAACACATATTTATTAACGACAAACTTTTTTAATATCAATATGTAAATTAGCCTTCTTAATTAAATGTGCATGCTATTTGTATGTAGATATGGTCAACAGTATTCATAATGTAAAACAATTTTGGTTATTTCCTATAAGTCTAACATAAACAAAGGGGAACCACTCTTAACTGATAAATTATTTATTTATTTATTGATCTACTAAGAAAAAAGAAGATGGGGTTAGGGTTAGGGTTAGGATTTAGTTTAATGGGAAGATAAATAACCACAATTTTATTATTAATTGAGTTTTAAATAAAAATGAAATCATGGAGGATGTGACGTAAATAACTAAGGGAATTGTGACTTGAGTAGTGATATAGTTTCGGTTACAGACAGGAAAACACACAATCTCCATTATAATTTACAGTCAGTGTTTTCGTACCATAAGTGACATGTTACCACTAACTTCATTATTTAAGGAGGTGAAGTGTACCTCTCATCCACTACTTTTATTTATCTATTTATTTTCGAATATTCAAATTTTGTTTATTAAGTCAAACAACCATGTACAGGTCACGAAAAAATGCACAGGTTTTAGCACCCCCCCCCTCTACCGCACCGAAACGAATCTCATGGTAGGTGCAATTGCCTTTTCCCGGTCGGACTAACCCCACGGTAATTTTTACCCCTTGTTTTCTCTGGCGTTGAGAACGTATTTTCTCGAGACATTTACTTTTTTATGGGTTGGTTGGTTAGTTGGATTTTACGGCATGTCAACCCTTGTTGGGTTATTTTATGCCGAAAACCTTTGTTTTATTCATTCTTGTTGTGTATTCAATATTTTATGAAACATTTTTTCGGTTAGAGGCAGACAGTTACCGAATCTCTATTATAATAAGATTTATCAACATTTATATTCAGTAAATTTGCGCCAGAAGTGACACGTGACCACCGAGTTAATTATTTAAAGAGGTGAAATATAGCATTCACCCCCAACCCATTAAAAAATATCCCAATTGTTGTTATCAATACTATTTCTCTGAATGTTTGAGATGAGGCTAGATGATTAAAATTATCTGCGTTATTCGGACTATTGTCCTCATCTTCATTGTTATCTGTACAACGTTTCGGCCGATGTGCCCTCCAGCCTTTTTCAGTTCCGTGATGGCTCCCGATTACGACAAGAAGGTTTCCGAGTCCGAAAAGGTTCCCGAGTCCGACAAGAAATACCTGAAGAAGGCCGAAGGTCGCATCGACCCAAACGTTGTACAAAAAACAATGTTGTTATCAAGTTAATTGAACAGGTACAGTTTCCGTAAAGGGCATTAATTTTCACAAACCCAGCAATGAATCGCATCTGATTTCTCAAGATAGATGCCCCACTTGGACTTTAACGAAATGCCCAGAGAGAAAAGCTAAATGAGAACTACAGAAGGTTGTTGGGACGAGTTATGGAAGTAAAACGAGCTGGGTACTGATAGTGAAGTAAGGACGAACTCATAAGTGACGTTCTTCTATGGATTCCTACACAGGGACACGCCAGTGTTAGTCAACCATTATAAAACTACATCGGTAACTTCTATGTGGACACTGGATGTCGTCTAGAGCGATGGCCAATAGGGAGAATGAGTGAGTGAGAGAGAGAGTGAGTGAGTGAGAGAGAGAAAGAGTGAGAGAGAGATCGATAATGACATAATAATGATAAAGCATGACTTCCTAAAAGATTGAGAATATAATTTAAACCATAAATAAATACCGAATATTGGAGAATCCGGGAATCGATCCCGGTACTTCTTCTAAGCTAAGTCAGCGCTCTACGATCTGAGTTAATACACCAGGGACACTATGCGTTGTATTAAGATTAAATGAAGTCAGTAGCCATGCGAACAAATTTATCTATTAGCCAAAGTCATGAAAAAAAATGACCGCTATACCATCAATAACATTAAAATTAATGTAATCTATAAATAGAACTCGTATTGATCGATGATAAAATATTTGTATAGAATTCCCACACTCACAGCGGCTCCATAGCTCAGTTGGTTAGAGCGCCAGTCTAGTAAACTGGAGGTCGAGGGTTCGAATCCCTCTGGAGCCTTCTTTTTAAAATTCTTATTTATAAGGATTTTATTTACCGTAGAAAAAATTGACGGCTGATTGTGATGTTATTGTATTGAACTCTAAGAGTTACTGCCCTTTGTCTGGGCACAAAGCTAACGGGAGAATAAACATGGCTTCTCAACCCTTCACACATCGTTCGAGTGTACTCCATTTAATTCAGATATACTGACAATGATAAGAGCGGAAACGGTTTAATGAATACCAAGAATATTTTTGGTATTTCCAAACACGCAGTGCATAAAATTTGTTCATTTTTAGTAGGGAAACATTTTGTAGGGAATGGAGTTTAGCATGACATGACCGCATCGACTATAAATGACAAGTCACTAACCCAGATTGATAAACAAAAAAATTACAAAAAAAACAAAAAAAAACAGGAAATTATCTGATTTTAATAAAATTTTCCGTCTTGAATTTTAATCAACGAATTCAAATTCTTTTGAATTACGGAATCGTTTCAATCAAACTGATTCAAGGGAAATAAATCGAAATTCTTAAAAATAAGTATTACCGTTCGCGCCACCCATATTCGCCTTGTGAAAACAATTTATCTACCTAATTTATAGATAAAATTGACAGTACCTAAATCTATAAATAGAACTCATATTGACTGATGATAAAATATTTTTAGTAATGGTGATCATATCGGCTCCATAACTCAGTTAGTCTAGTAAACTTGTGAAAAAAGGGGGGGGGATGGACTGTTCACTTACAGGTTGGGACTGCTGGTTCGGTCGAGGGAGGTTCTGGCGCTTGTGACTAAAAAAGAGACCCAAAGAAGATTATGTCTTATAGTTTCCTGTCAGAAGTTGGAGGGCTGAGGTGGTTTACCAACGCCCATGAAATAGACTTCCATCCCCGTTCAACTACTACTACTTACTTCTGTGCTCCCGCTGATCAAGCAAATTGTTACAGAAGTTTCTTCAGGTCGAGCATACTACAAGTGTTACCAGACCCCAGTCAGGAGTGAGTCGCAGAAGAAGTATTCTTTTTGCAACCCCGACTCGTCGGTCAGCTCCATTTTATTTTTTTCTACTAACCTGGGGTTTAGAGTTCGAATCGCTCTGGAGCCTTGTTTCTTTAATTTCTTGATTTAACAATTTTATTTATTGTATTAAAGAATTGAGGACGGATTAGCCGTATTATTAACAGTTGATTGGGCGGGAAAGATCTTAGTACTTGCTCGTCTTACTTGGATAAGTGACTGCAACAACTTTCTACAGGTTTCATCTAACGTTTTCCCAAGCATTTCGTTAAAGTTTAAGTGGGGAACCTATCTTGAGAAATTGGATGCGATTCCTTGTAAGTACTAGGCCTTTTCCCGCCTTAGCAACTGTTAATAATACGGCTAGCCAGTCCTCAATTCTTTAATACAAGAAATAAAATTTCAAAAACAAGAAATAAAAAAAAAACAAGGCTCCAGAGGGATTCGAACCCTCGACTTCCAGTTTACTAGACTGGCGCTCTAACCAACTCTATGGAGTCGACGTGGTTGCCACTATTCAACCCAAATATTTTATTATCAGTCAATACGAGTTTTATTTATATATCGCATTAATTTTAGTGTTGGTGATGGAGAAGCGGTCATTTTCTGCATGACTCGGGTTAATGAATTATGTGGTCCAACTGTTCGCATTGCTAATGGCTACATCTAATCTAAATACAACTTTTTTCATCTTTAATGTTATATTTCATATACGGGGATGTCACCGTATCACAGACTCTATAACAATTTATAAAAAAAAAAGGCTCCAGAGGGATTCGAACCCTCGACCTCCAGTTTACTAGACTGGCGCTCTAACCAACTGAGCTATAGAGCCGACATGTACCCAATTTTCACCATAAATATTTTATCTGTTAACACGAGTATTATTTATAGATAACGTTTTTGATATTTCGTGTTGGTGATTGTGGAGCGGCCATTTTCTGCTTGACTTGGGATAATGAATAAGGTGGTCTAAATGTTCCCATTGCTACTGACTTGATCTTGTCTAAACCCAGTGATAGTAAGGACGGGGAATTAGCTCAGATGGTAGAGCGCTCGCTTAGCATGTGAGAGGTACCGGGATCGATGCCCGGATTCTCCAATGTTTTTTTTTTTCTTTTTTTTCTTATTTTTACATCTGGACCGTTTTTTTTTTTTTTAGATTTATCATTATTCTTAAATATTGATTTTATTTTTTTTATAACTTTTTTTAATAAAGCCAAATGTCTCGAAGTTATTGCCAGGAAACTTCGAGTAGTTGAGAAAAGATGGGATGTAAATTTTTTTTCTTTAATTTTTGAGGGGGAATTCAGTGGGGTTCAGGTGAGATTATTTTTCTTCTAATGCAAATTTTTTTCTAAGTTATTCACGCGAAATTTCGAATAATTAGAAAAAGAGAATTTAGATTTTTTTTTTAAATATCGAGAATTAACACGCTCTTCCTAATTTTTCAAGAAACTATCGATAGTGGAAGCACTACGGACGAATTTGAACCTTCATTTTCAATTCATATAAGACGCACTCATACCACGTGAGAGCTACGAAGTCAGTATAGCCAAATTCTTCTGTTTGGTACATTTAGTAGTTAGATTCAATTTGTAAGAGAAGGCATAGTAAACGTTTCGAACCCCCCAACATCCAATTTACAAGTCTGAAGCTATAAGCAACTTAAATGGAAGTGGAGTGTTCGAATCCTACACTTGGCTTTCTCTTTCCAATATAATTACTAAATGTACCGAACAAAAGTTTGACTATACTGGATTCGTAACTCACAGGTGGTATCATGGCGTCTTATATAAATTTTAAATCTACGTTTCGAATTAGTGCATGGTGCTTCCACCATCGATATTTTCTTAAAATATTATGAGAATCGTGTATAATTATGGACATAAAAAAATCTAAATTCTCTTTTCATAATTACTCAAAGTTTCACGGCAATAACTTGGACAAATCTTACTTTATAAATAAAGAAAGAAAGAAAAAAAAGAAATGCTCAAAACAAAATAAAACTATAAAACAAAATTATAAAAGATAAATCTAATAATAATAATAATAATAATAAGGTAAACATAAAAAAGTTTGAGAATTTAAAATAGAAAAAATTAAAAAAAAAAAAAACGATTGGAGAATCTAAATTCTTTTTCCTAATTACTCAAAGTTTCACGGCAATAACTTTGAAAAATCTTACTTCATGAATAAAGAAAACAAAAAAAAAAAAAAAAAAAAAAAAAAAACGCTCAAAACAAAATAAAACTATAAACAAAAAAGATAATAATAAAGAAAGATTAAAGAAAAAAAATCCTTAAATTTCATTTTTTTACCAACCTACTCCGAGTTTTGAGATAATAACATCGAGATATTTGGCTTTATTAAAAGAATCATTAAGAAAAAACAAAAAAAAAAACTATTTAAGAATAATCATAAAAGGGAAAAAAAAGTTTCAGATTTAAATAAAGAAAAAGAAAAAAAAAAAATCATTGGAGAATCCGGGCATCGATCCCGGTACCTCTCACATGCTAAGCGAGCGCTCTACCATCTGAGCTAATTCCCCGTCCTTACTATCACTGGGTTTAGACAAGATCAAGTCAGTAGCAATGGGAACATTTAGACCACCTTATTCATTATCCCAAGTCAAGCAGAAAATGGCCGCTCCACAATCACCAACACGAAATATCAAAAACGTTATCTATAAATAATACTCGTGTTAACAGATAAAATATTTATGGTGAAAATTGGGTACAGGTCGGCTCTATAGCTCAGTTGGTTAGAGCGCCAGTCTAGTAAACTGGAGGTCGAGGGTTCGAATCCCTCTGGAGCCTTTTTTATTTTTATTTTTTTAATATATTGTTATAGAGCCTGTGATACGGTGACATCCCCGTATATGAAATATAACATTAAGGATGAAAAAAGAAGTCTCTCTATGTTAAGAAATAGTTTGTTGTCTTTTTAAAAATAAAATTTCTCAACGCTGTCTAATAAGATATCCAAAAACTTACACGAAAATATATGCACCCTCCGTGTGCAAGTATTTAAATTTTAATGTAATGAAATATTATATCAAATTAGAAAGGCTAAAGAAACTGATAAAAAGATTTGAAACCGTGAAAGCGGGGTATAATCGAAAAATAGAACTGAAACTTACTCTTCCATCACTCCTGTCTTTCATTACTAAATTTTCCTAATTTAACTATTTAGTTAAAATAGGAAGTAAAGAATAAAATTACAGTTGTTTCTTCTTGTTAATGGATTTCCTTTAAGATTTATCCGAGACCTTTGCTCATATTCATTAAGATAAAACCAAACAATCAATAATACTAAACACATATTTATCAAAATCAAATTTTTACTATCAATATGCAAATTAGTCTTCCTTTTCACACTGTAAACCGCTATTCCGTTGTATATATAAATACACTTGCATCTTATTAGAATAGTTAAGGCCAACAGCATTAATTAATAAAACAATTGTATTAATAATTAAGGTTTAAATAAAAATAAAAACATGGAGAATGTGACGTAAATAACAAAGGGAATTGTGACTTGAGTAGTGATATAGTTTCGGTTACAGACAGACACAATCTCCATTATAATAAGATTTTGATCGAAAGTGCTCAAATAATCGTATGTAGAGCTGGACTTGGGTATTAATACACGAATAGGAAAGGCATGGGCGGCCACAAATAGATTATCAGTCATATGGAAATCTGATCTCACTGACAAGTTAAAGCGACAATTCTTCCAGGCTGTGGTTGTGTCAGTGCTGCTGTATGGCTGCACTACTTGAACCGTAACGAGGTGCCTTGAGAACAAGCTGGATGGAAGTTGCACAAGAATGCTGCGCGCGGTCCTGAACAAGTCGTGGAAGCAGCACCCCACAAGGAAGCAGCTGTATGGACACCTGCTCCCCATCTCACTGCAGTAAGATCTAGAAAAGTAAAGGATTGGTTTCTTGGTTTTAAAATGTGAGGTTTTGGGTGTAAACTGTATCTAATAGTGAGGTTCCATTTGTTGAGCTTTGGAGAGTATAAAGTACTGTAATATAATTAGGTATCTCAATTAATTATTTTAGTAATTTTTAATTTATAATTTGCGGTTTAGATTCAAAATAAAAAAAAGAATGTTAGAGAAAAAGATTTTGGAATGAAAACAATCCGAAAGTCAACGTGCTGTTTACAAATAAAAGTTACAGGAATGCAAGCATCTGAAAAATTGAATGGGGGTTACACGTAAACCATTTTCCTTCTTTAGAGTTAATGTCTTTCGTGTTACGGAGTTTCTGAAGTAATGTCACTTACTGATAGTTGGTTAGGAGGAAAGCCCCCTCCCCCACACACACTTAAGTGTAAGAGGCACGAAGCGCCTAAACCATGTGAAGTAGTTGCCGGTCCCAGAGGAAGAGAATTAGAATTTCCCGGGTTACTACTTAAATACTCTTGTCCTCTACTGGCGAAAACTTGGCAGCAAGGGAAGATAACCCTTCTGGACCCCACGTCTATCAAAACAGGGGCAGACAATCGTTTCAGAGGTTACATGTAAACCATTTTCCTTCATTAGAGTTAGTGACTTTCGTAGTACGTAATCTCGGTAGATTATTAATAGAAATGGTTCTAATGTATCTCCTTGCAAGGTTCTTGTGGCAATTTTAAAAATCGTATGTTATAATCGTATGATGGACCATTGCTTTCGTGTCTTTATAGAGTATTATTATAGCAGAAACAGTTTCTTTGGGGAGACCATATACAACTCCTTCGACGAAACAAATGACTATTATTAAATAGAAATAGTTAACTGAAACCATATAACTGTGTATAAAATATTGATACTAGATAAGAAAACTTGAAATCATACATGTATGTGTAAACTATTTGCATTAGATATGAATACTTATATAATAAATATTATATGATTATTATATAATAAATATTAGGATATATAAAACCATTATAACTCTGTATAAAATATTGATACTAGATAAGAAAACTTGAAATCATACATGTATGTGCAAACTATTTGCATTAGATATGAATACTTATATAATAAATATTATATGATTATTATATAATAAATATTAGGATATATAAAACCATATAACTCTGTATAAAATATTGATACTAGATAAGAATACTTGAAATCATACACGTATGTGCAAATTTGCATTAGATATGAGTACTTATATAATAAATATTATATGATATATATTATCATTTATTATATGAATACTTCATATAATAAATATGGTGATTTTGGCCGCAAATATAGTGGTTAATGTGAAAACGTAAGTGAGTAACAGGAAGCACTGAAACACTTAAGAGTTTTGAAGGATATTATATTCATTAATACATAAAGAAATACAGTTGTAATATGTCCAGCTGCAAACAAATTGTTCTGTTTGCGGCTATATTGTATATAAATATAAACGAATATTAATCTAGCTAGCTTAAGTCCTTGGTAAATGATTTAACACAGGGCTCTTCGAATTTTCTCTGCTGATATAGTAGCAGCAACAATTTGACGTCCGTTGTCTTCAAGATGTTGGTTGAAAAGAGGAAGATACTTATCTTTTATTTCTGGCACCAAAAATCGCGGGCCAGCGATTGGTTGGTTTGAAAAGGTGTATGTCGACCTACCTTAGATATATATTTCTTTATATAACTGTGTTAAAAAAAAAAAAAAAAAAAAAAAACTCGTAGGAAACAACTACACAAAAAATATAGAGATAAACGTATACTGTACGCGATTCTCTTACATTTAGAAATAAAATAACCCCAATACGGATTGAAATGCCATTAAAATCAATCATGAAATTTTTAAAAAGTACAATGTCAGAATTGATTTTAAAAACGCTGGAGAATCCGGGCATCGATCCCGGTACCTCTCGCATGCTAAGCTAATTACCCGCTGTTAAGGTAATTCACGTTTTTACATTATCAGCAGTTTGTATGCAGATAAGATGAAGTTAGTCGAATACTCTTTTTTTCTCCATTATTCCAAGTCATGCAGAAATTGATTGCTATACCATCAACGCTAAAATCAACAATGTAGACTAAAAATAGTATCCGCATTGACAGGTGAAAATATATCTGTCCTAAAGCACACCGAGCGCGGCATCTGGCTCTATAGCTCAGTTGGTTAGAGCGCCAGTCTAGTAAACTGGAGGTCGAGGGTTCGAATCCCCCTGGAGCCTTTTTTCTTTCGCATTTGTTATAGCTCATTTTAAATGTAAATTCAAACAGCCTGTGTGACGACAATGCTTAGAGCCCATAAAAAAGAGGAAACACAGGGTCATCCTTATTGTATGTTATTCCTCTTGTCTTTTATGAATATGCAGTATTAACGAGGCTAAATATGATTGGGGCATCCTGAGATCCTATTGCATACTGAATCATACAATATTCAGTGCATCCAAATACAGTGTTCGCCAGACCTAGAGTAACTCGCAACAGGATATTTGCCTCTCATCCCACTTATGAAGGCATGACACAAGGACATTTTTATGTGGGCCCACCTACAAGCCGAAGTTCATGGGTGGTAGGGACAAAAAATGCGTTGATCCCATTCACCCTCAAGAGGGGCGCCTCAGGCATTGGGCAATAAGCCTAGCCATGCCCCTTTAAGTCAAAGGGGCAGGTATTGCCTGGGGGATGTATTTGCCTCATACCTCACTTGTATGGGTTGGGCACAAGGCCTCGTTTTAACGTGGGCCCACAAGGTCACTGTCGGCTGGGGCTGTAGAATACACCGACTGTACTACCACCCCCAATGTGACCACCTGTTGGCTGTGATGCTTAAGGATGGAATCCAGATGGCTGAGTAGTCAATGACGTGCGATATTTTTAAAACTTTTAAAAACTTTTAGAATATACACATTGAAGTGAATATTAATATAAATAAAGAAAATATATTTAGTATTGTAAAATAACGGGTGCAAGAAAAATAAAACATTTATTGCAAAAACACGGACATAAAATGGGGGTTCAGTTTATTTTATGGTAGGAATTTACGAGCAAATAGTCCTTTATTACCAAAAAATTAATACCAAAGCACTGAATATTTTATTAAAATCTAAAAAATTGCCGATTATTTTTAGGGATTAAAAAAAATTGTCGCTTTGTAAGTGTCGACGGGAACGATATCCTGATTGTCGAGAATTCTTTTTAAATCTTAGCTTTTATCATTATCATTATTGATCTATTTTTTTGTAATTCATTGGACTAATAATGGGTTAATAAAAAGAATTACAAAAAGAAAAATCATTAATAATAAAAGCTAAAAAAAACATTGGAGAATCCGAGCATCGATCCCGGTACCTCTCAAAAGAGAAGCGAGCGCTCTACCAACTGAGCTACCTGCCCCCATCAGGAAGACGCAAAGTAATCAGATAACATCAAAAGAGTAACAATGAGAATAATTATACCATTTTATTCATTATCTTAAAATGATCTCTTCACTATCACCAACACTAAAATCGACAATCAAGAAATATTATCAGCTATTGGCTAATGATAAAATTCTTATGCTGAAGCAAAAAGATCAAGTCGGCTCTATAGCTCAGTTGGTTAGAGCGCCAGTCTAGTAAACTGGAGGTCGAGAGTTCGAATCTCTCTGGAGCCTTTCTTATTTTATTTTTTATTTTCTTATTTGTTAAGACTGGTGTAAAAGTAAATTCAGGCAGAATCTATCTACTAACCTGGTTTGTCGGAACCTTGTGTGCAGTGGCTTCGGTCATTGGACCGGTAAAATATATAATATCAGCGTGAATGTTAAGACCCCGCCCCGTGGGTGTCAATGCCGATGTTATACAAATACTATCTTTTTTTATTAAAATAATTACCAAAAAAATCAATGATTATGATAAAAGTTAAAACTTACGTACATTCATTGTTAGAGAAGCCGGGGATCGACCCCAGAACGTCCCACATGCTAAGCGAATTTAAACAGTATCCCAAGTCATACAAAAAATAACTACTACAAAATCACCAACACTAAAATCAAAAATGTGATCTAAAGACAATATTGATAAATAGTAATCGATAAACAGTATCCACGCTGACAATGATAAGATACTTGTGTGTTGAAGATGGATAAATTAATAATAATAATAAAAGCAAAAAAAAAAAAAATTTCTTGGAGAATCCGGGCATCGATCCCGGTATCTCTCACATGCTAAGCGAGCGCTCTACCATCTGAGCTAATTCCCCGTTGACAATATGATCTTCCTTTAGATATTATCAAGTCAGTAGCAATGGGAACTGTTGGACACCATTTATTATTACAAGTCATGCGGTAAATGACCGCTATCGATAAAATGTGTCGTAAAGTGGTCATGGTCCAGTGTCTGGCTCCATAGCTCAGTTGGTTAGAGCGCCAGTCTAGTAAACTGGAGGTCGAGAGTTCGAATCTCTCTGGAGCCTTTTTTTTTTTATTATAAATTGTCATGAAATATTTTTTTAGATAATATCGGATATATCTGTATCAGAAATATAACCCGAAAAAATAAGTTTAAAGCAGTCAAGGTGCCATATAATTTTTTTTTGTGAAAATAAAACAAGTGAATATAAAAAGCCAGTGCCAAAAAGACGCTCTTTTTCACCTTTTAAGATATGTAGAGAATGGAAAATAAGGTTTTTTTAATTGAATTGATTGAGAAGGAAATAAATACGAAAAATCGAAAAATTAAAATAATAATCAATAAATAGTAATCGATAAACAATATCCACGTTTACTGATGTTAAAATACTTGTGTAGAAGATGGAAAAATATTTTTTTTTAAAAAGCCAAAAAAAAAAAAAAATTACTGGAGAATCCGAGCATCGATCCCGGTACCTCTCACATGCGAAGCGAGAGCTCTACCAACTCAGCTAGTTCCTCACCAGCAAAACACAAATTAATCAGATAACATCAAAAGAGTAACAATGAGAATAATTATACCATTTTATTCATTATCTTAAAATGACCTCTTCACTATCACCCACACTAAAATCAACAATCAAGAAATATTATCAGCTATTGGCTAATGATAAAATTCTTATGTTGAAGCCAAAAGATCAAGTCGGCTCTATAGCTCAGTTGGTTAGAGCGCCAGTCTAGTAAACTGGAGGTCGAGAGTTCGAATCTCTCTGGAGCCTTTAGGTTCTGTTTTTTTTTTTTATTAATTGATTGTCGAAAGAAAAAAAATTCAAACAAAATGAAAATACCGAAAAAAAGATATTTTTTAGCGGATTGAAGGCGTTTTTACCGACAAACTATTTTTTTAGTGGTTTGAAGTCATATTTTTTTAGTGGTTTGAAGCCATATTTTTATCGACAATTAAATGTAAATATTTAGCCCCCCCCCCACCATTTAAAAATTTTAAAGAGTGGGAGGGTTAAAATATTTACATTTACTTTTCGAAAAAAGACTGGAAAAAATATCGCATTAACTATTCGACAAAAACGCCTTAAGCGCTGGTTGTTGTTTTTTTCAGCTAGGGACTTCATTCGTAGGTTTGGTGTTTTTTTCCAGCTATCATTGCCTAGCGTTTTATAAGGCAGGAGATCGGGGCGCAATTCTGCACCCTAAATTTATTAGAGCGCCAGTCTTGTAAACTGGAGGTCGAGGCTTTGAATCCCTCTGGAGCCTTTTTTTTTCCAATCGATTTTGACACGATTCAAGTCAGAACAGTTAGACTCCTTTAAACATTATCCCCAGTCATACAAAAAAAATAACCACTGCACAATCACCAACACTAAAATCAACAATGTAATCTAGAGATAGTATAGATAAATAGTAATCGATAAACATTATCCACGCTGATACTTGTGGACACATTAATAATAATAATAAAAGCAAAAAAAAAAAATTGATGGAGAATCCGGGCATCGATCCCGGTACCTCTCACATGCTAAGCGAGCGCTCTACCATCTGAGCTAATTCCCCGTTGTCTACATAACCTTCCTGTAGATATTATGAAGTCAGTAGCAATGGGAACAGTTGGACACTATTAATACAAGTCATGCAGTAAATGACCGCTAGCGATAAAATGTGTCATAAAGTGAGGCTGATTCAGTGTCAGGCTCCATAGCTCAGTTGGTTAGAGCGCCAGTCTAGTAAACTGGAGGTCGAGAGTTCGAATCTCTCTGGAGCCTTGTTTTGCTTCGAAATTGTTATAAAATATTTTAAAAAATGATATCGGATAAGGGATATCCTTTCGGAAATAAATCTCTAAAAAAATGTTTAAAGCAGTCAAGGTGCCATATAATTTTTTTTTGTGAAACTAAAACAAGTGAATATATTTAGACAGTTCCAAAAAGACGCTCTTTTTCACCTTTTAAGACATGAAGAGAATGGAAAATAATGTTTTTTTTTTAATTGAATTGATTTGGAAGAAAATAAATACTAAAAATCGAAAATTTAAACTAGAAAAAATTTAACAAAAAATCTTTTCTTCTGATTTTTAAATAACTAATTTATCTAATTAATAATAATTTGGTAATTTATGAGGAAGTGCGTCCCTGTCTCCCCCTTCAAAATCCGCTACCCGGTGACTATCAAAATAACAACCCCAGCTCGTCGTAATTCTTGTTTATTTATCTTAATTTTGTCGTAATTCTTGTTAATGTTTAGATATGAAGATGGATATATAGTTTTGAATGGACGGAGATAGATAGATAGATAGATAAACAAACAAAATAATATAGATAGATACGAACAAATGGAGATAGATATTTTCGACAAGTAAATGTATTTTTTGGGGGGTGGGGGTGTTGCTTCTTTTTTTGTCGTAATTCTTATTCATTTAAACTAAAAACAAGACATTAAACAAACATGAATAAAAAAAATCTTAGTATTCAAAGTAATATAGATAAATATGAACAAATTGAGATAGATAGATAGTTTTGAATAGACTGAGCTGGGTTGTTATTTTAATAGTCACCGGGCAGTAACTCTTGAGGCAGGAGACCGAGACGCACTTCCTCATAAATTACCAATAATTTTTTTAATCACTAATATTATTACTAAAAATTGAAAAATTAAACTTAAAAAACATAACAAGATACGACGCCCTATTTAAATAATATCAAATCTGAAAGCCCCTTTTTTTTTTCATTATTAACGCGAATTTTTCCTCGTCCAGAAAAATGCGAACGTAAAACAAAATGGCGTCGTCATATGAAAAGGGGTAGGGAAAAATGAAAAGAAAGATGGTCTTGCTTGATAAAGAAATAGAATCTTTATTCATACAAATTTCTCCACTAAAGGAGGCAAAAGGAAATACAAACAATTCAAACAAATTTGCATACATTTCCCTATGCACGAATAAATAACAATTTAGGGGTCAGGTAACACAAATATAAAAAAAATACTACATACAAAAGTGTATAAAAACAGAAAGAAAAGACTTACTGTAGAAAGGGTTTAAACAATAAAATGACCCTTTTAAAAAATGTATTTCTCTCGCGCAGGAGAGACAAAAAGTTCCACAGAACTCACAGTTCTCTCAAAAAATTTCACTTTCCTTTTCGTTAAGGACTGGGGCTCCTGGCTTGGAAATAACTTCTGCTTTATTTGGACTTTTTCGTAAAGTCCAAGGCTCTCGGAAAAAAATATAGGGCTGGTCTTCTGCTCTAGTATCACTCTCTTTTCACTCGTTGTCGTCCATTTTTAAGCATCTAAGGGCTGGACACCCCAATAAACAATATTCCTTTCGTGGTTTGAAGAATATACGAGGATACAGCGACCTTTTTCGCCAAAGGATATGAAGAACCGTTTCAGTCGTTCTGGGAATTCTGCTGGGTTGCAACAGCAATTAGCCACCTTTACTCAAACAAGGTTCTTTTTTAAACCGGCCAATGTCCGTTCTGAAGCATCTAATGTGTTCGTCACTCAGTGCCTAAGACGGGACAATCTGCTAGCTGCGTCCGCTCGCTTCGCTTCCAACTTCAAAAAAGGCAGATCTCGGTTCACACGTGATCAAAAAAAGGTCCAGACAGGCACCAATTCCAGGAACCCCCGTCCTTCGCTTTCGCAGAAATAAACGAAACGAAACTGAGAGACAGACCAAAAGGGAAAAAAGGCATGCATAATACCATAAAGATAACAATGTCCAATATTATCTCAAGTAATGTGGAAAATGACTGCATCACAATCACAAAGACTAAAATCACCAAGTAATTAAAGTCGTCGGAGTGGCTTAAAGTCGGTATCAGCCAGACTGCGAGGGAGTCTATCCCCTTTTCACAAGCGCAAGACAAATGAGATTGTTTGGGCGTCTGAGGCGGAGCGCCACTCCAACCATCAACTCCTCACTTTACCGCATATATCCATGTGCTACTCATACATCCATGTGCTACTCATACGCTGAGTTGGCGAGGGCCGGAATCGACCCAGGAACCTGGTGGTTCCCAGCCGGCACCAATGTAATCTATAAATAGTAACCGTGTTGACTGATGATAAAAAAACTTGTGTTGAAGCGGAGCACACGGATCGGCTCCATAGCTCAGTTGGTTAGAGCGCCAGTCTAGTAAACTGGAGGTCGAGAGTTCGAATCTCTCTGGAGCCTTGTTTTTTTTTTCTCTTTTTTTTTAAAAATTTGTAAAAGTGAATTTAGGTTGAATCCGTGTATCGGCAATACTAGTTCAATAATAAACAATTTTAAAATATACAATAAAAGAATAAATAGATAAATATATAAACAAATATTTTCTATTTTTACTTACATCATCCCTAAAATATAAGCTGACAAATAAAACTAAGAATTTGCCTCGAACAGCAATAGATTACTTTATTAAACTGCATCTAATAGTGAAGTTCCAATTCTGGAACACATGGGGATGTGGAGTACTCCTTCGTCACAATTACTCCCAGTTCCACCCTGACCCGAAATGGTAGTACCTGGTAGGGTCCCATCAATGGGTTAAATAGATAAAAATGGGTTAGGCGACCCGTGATGGTTAAGGATGGAAACCTGGTGGCTGAGAGGTCATAAACTATCATTTATTTCAACACAAACAAAAAACCCAGAAAACAAAAAGAAATGTTATCTCCAAAATTTCGGATGGAAACTTCTTGAAAAACAAAACTTCTTATTTTATTACATCAGTCAATAGAGTATCCACCTAGTAACTGCAAGGTTCCGGGTTCGATACCAGCCCTCGCCAACTCAGTGCATGAGTAGCACGGATTGAATTGGTGCGGTAAAGTGAGGAGCTGATGGTAGGAAATGGAGTGGTAGGTTCTCAACAGATGTATGAATAATCTTCCTTGTCTAGCACTAGCGAAAAGGGGATAGACTCCCTCGCCTAGGAACCACAAGGTTCCGAGTTCGATACCGGCCCTCGCCAACTCAGTGCATGAGTAGCAAAGCTTAGATCTGTGCGGTAAAGTGGGGAGCTGATAGTAGGTGTGGCCCTCCACTAACGCATAAATAATCTAAATAATCTTCCAGGTCTAGCGCTAGCGAAAAGGGGATATACTCCCTCGCTTAGGAACCACAAGGTTCCGAGTTCGATACCGGCCCTCGCCAACTCAGCGCATGAGTAGCAAGGCTTAGATCTGTGCGGTAAAGTGGGGAGGTGATAGTAGGTGTGGCGCTCCACTAACGCATAAATAATATTCCTGGTCTAGCGCTAGCGAAAAGCGGACAGACTCCCTCGCTGTCCCACTGATACCCACAATAGACCACTCCGCCTATTTCTACTTATCAAAACCCGAAAAGTTGCCGATGTTTTGTGATTGAAAAAAAAAAAGAAGAAAATCGTCCCTTTTTATGTGTCGATGCCATTGTTAATACTTCCACCATTACTTGGAGTTTCCCGGCATTTACTTCGATAAATTTTGCTTTATTAAAAAGAATTAACAAAAACTTGATAATGATAAAAAAAATTAGAAAAAAAATAAGAAAAAAAAGGAAAAAAAAAATCGTTGGAGAATCCGGGCATCGATCCCGGTACCTCTCACATGCTAAGCGAGCGCTCTACCATCTGAGCTAATTCCCCGTCCGTGCAAACAAAGTGTTTAGATAAGATAAAATCAGTAGCAATGGGAACATTTAGACCACCTCATTTATTATCGCAAGTCATGCAGAAAATGGCCGCTCCACAATCCAGCGTTATCTATAAATAGATCTCGCGTTAACTAACGATACAATATTTATGGTGAATAGCGGCGGTCATGACGGCTCTATAGCTCAGTTGGTTAGAGCGCCAGTCTAGTAAACTGGAGGTCGAGGGTTCGAATCCCCCTGGAGCCTTTTTTTTTTTAAATCTATTGTTATAGAGCCTTTTTTTAAAATTATTTATTTGCAATTTTAACGCAAAAAACGTACTTTCTATTTCAATATTACAGGCGACGCGTGCTTTTCTTAAGTATGGATGACTAAAAATGTAATAATCCGTGTTTTTATGTTAATAGATTCTCGGAAAATATCTATCTCCCTTAAAAATTAGTTCTCGTCCGGCCCTCTGTAGGAAAATAACGTCCAATGAAAAACGGTTAAAAACACAACTAACGGTTAAAATGTAAGTAAAAAAATAACATAAATCGTGCCTTTAGTAATAATTAAATACATTAAAATCTATGCCCAAGCCACATTTTTGAGTTTTAATTTTGACGACGATTTGCAATTTTAACCCAAAATTCTTGGTATGGAAATTAATTAATTTTGCTAATTTATCGGATTTATTCCCCTTAACCTATTTATTCATTTTTTCTATTTTCTCATACCATAACTGGTAATTTGGTCCCAAATGTGAAACCAAATGAATTCAGGGGTATACCACCACTGGACTCCTCGTAAAATTCTACCCTAGAAAAGTTTTGGTTGATCTTGGCAGAGGGGTTTACTTTCAACTGCATCCCCCGGACAGAAAGACAAAGATACCACAAATATAGTATAGGTGATTATAACAAAATGAAAAAAAGGGCAGACTGTGAATTATACAGTCTACCGGACAGAAATAGTGGAATATGAAATGAAATCCAATGGAAATGTTTTTAATTTATTTAACGTATTAAGTTATATTTTCCCTAGAGTTTCATATTTATTAAAAGTATTAATCCCAGTTGAGAAATTAAAAATATATACATTGGACTTCATTTCATATTCCACTAACACATGTCTGGTAGACTATGGTGAAAATTTACACTCCTGAATTCACAGTCTACCAATAATAATAATAATAATATATAATAATGATAATAATAATAATAATAAAATAATAAAAAATAATAATAATGATAATAATAATAATAATAAAAATAATAAAAAAAAATAATAATAGCTAAAAAAAAGAAAAAAAAAAAAAGAAGCAAAAATAAAATAAAAAGAAGCTTAGCAGTACCACGGAATTGATCTCGGTACCTCTTAACAGCTAAACGAGCGATTTACCATTTGAACTAATTTATTGGAAACGAAACTACGTACACTATCCAGTTGGGACAGCAAACAATACATCGTATTTAGTAGTAGCAAGTCAGTAGCAATGGAAATAGTTGGGCCTAATTATTCATAACTTCCTGCCGATCACCAACATGAAAATGGATCCAGTTTGACTGACTATAAGATATTGGACATCGTCAAGCGTGTAGGCTCCATAGCTCAGTTGGTTAGAGCGCCAGTCTAGTAAACTGGAGGTCGAGAGTTCGAATCTCTCTGGAGCCTTCTTTTTTGTTATTTGTCGTGATAGAGTGTTTTAAAGGTAAATTTAGCAATACTTAGGGTCCATTAAAAAAATATGAAAAAACAATAACAATAATAATAACAAAAATAATAATAACAAGAATGATAATAACAACAACAATAATAATAATAACAACAATAACAATAATCTCTTATTATAATGGAGATTGTGTGTTTTTCTGTCTGTAACCGAAACTATATTCCTACTCAAGTCACAATTCTCTTAGTTATTGACATCACATTCTCCATTCTCCTCAATTATTAATAAAATTGTCTTACATTATTAATACTGTTAACTATGTCTACATACTAACAACATGCAATTATATTTATATATACAACAAAATAGCGCTTTACAATGTGAACGGGAAGGCTAATTTGCATATTAATATTAAAAAATCGAATTTAATAAATATGTGCTTAGTATTATTGATTTCTAACTGTTTGGTTTTATTTTAATGAATATAAGCAAAAATCTCTTCAATGAATCTTAAATGAAATCCATTAACAAGATAAAATAACTGTCATTTTATTCTTTACTTCCTCTTATAACTAAATACTTAAATTAGAAAAAATAACAATGAAAGACGAGAGTGATGGA
This sequence comes from Doryteuthis pealeii, assembly GCA_023376005.1. Taxonomy (NCBI): domain Eukaryota; kingdom Metazoa; phylum Mollusca; class Cephalopoda; order Myopsida; family Loliginidae; genus Doryteuthis; species Doryteuthis pealeii. Next base: position 5,805,775 of record CM042158.1, on the reverse strand, counting down.
AGAGTAAGTTTCAGTTGTTCCATTTTTTATTATACTCCCTCTGTTTCAAATCTTTTATTATACTCCCTGTTTCAAATCTTTTATTATACTCCCTCTGTTTCAAATCTTTTTATCTGTATTCTTATTTAGTTTCATTAGCCTTTCTAATTTGTTACAATATTTTATTACATTAAAACTTAAATACTTGCACCCGGAGGGTGCATATATTTGCTAGTAATAATAATAATGGCTAAAAAACGACGAAAAAATAAAATAAAAAATTTGAGAATCCGGGGATCGAACTCGGTACGCCTCAACTGTTAAGCGAGAGTTCTCGTATCTGAGCAATGTTTATTAGAGACGTAACGAAACATCATACATATTGTCGACCGGGAACGATATACATGGTATTTACAAGTCAGTAGTAATAGGAATACTAAAATCTATGTAACTATAAATAGTATCCGCGTTGACTGATAATAAGTTACATAAAGCATAAGACTGCCACTGTCTGGCTTCATAGCTCAGTTGGTTAGAGCGCCAGTCTAGTAAACTGGAGGTCGAGAGTTCGAATCTCTCTGAAGCCTTTCTTTTCCTTTCTTAGTTGTTATAAATGTAAATTCAATCAACCTGTTTGTCGGCAACACACGCCCACAAAAAATAATAATAGATTAAAAAAAAAAAAAGGTTTGACGCCATAAAAAAATACTACAAACCTTTTTAATGAATAAATTAAATGAATAGATAAGGACCGATCAAGCTTAATCTGTAGAGCGTCACAAAGTACCTGGTTCGATACCGGCCCTCGCCAACTCAGCGTATGAGTAGCACAGAGATCTGTGCAGTAAAGTGAGGAGTTGATGGAAGATGTGGCGTTCCACACCGGACGCTAAAAGAAATCTTCATGGTCTAGCGGTAGTGATATGTGGATAGACTCCCACAATGTTTGTCTAATACCGACTTTAGGCCACCCGGACGAGGACTAAAGCGCACTTGTTTGAAGCGCCCATCTTATAAACTGAAGATCATGGATTATATGATACATAAAGCAGATACACAGTACAGCTTCATAGAAACAGTTGGTTAGAGCGCCAGTCTAGAAAACTGGAGGTCGAGAGTTCGAATCTCTCTGGAGCCTTTCCATTATTATCATTGGTAATATTGATGATTTCTTTAAAATTCTGATGAGAAATGAGTGCATACAAACCGGCTGTATAGCTCAGTTGGTTAGAGCGCCAGTCTAGTTAACTGGAGGTCGAGAGTTCGAATCTCTCTGGTGCCTTTCCTTTATTATCATTGGTAATATTGATTATTTCTTTAAAATTCTGATGAGAAATGAGTGCATACAAACCGGCTCTATAGCTCAGTTGGTTAGAGCGCCAGTCTAATAAACTGGAGGTCGAGAGTTCGAATCTCTCTGGAGCCTTTACCTTTATTATCATTGGTAATATTGATTATTTCTTTAAAATTCTGAGAAGAAACAAGTGTATACTAACCGGCTCTAAAACTCAATTGGTTAGTGCGCCAGTCTAGTAAACTGGAGGTCGAGAGTTCGAATCTCTCTGGAGCCTTTCCTTTATTATCATTTGTAATATTGATTATTTCTTTAAAATTCTGATAAGAAACAAGTGCATACAAACCGGCTCCATAGCTCAGTTGGTTAGACCGCCAGTCTAGTAAACTGGAGGTCGAGAGTTCGAATCTCTCTGGAGCCTTTCCTTTATTATCATTGGTAATATTGATTATTTCTTTAAAATTCTGATAAGAAACGGGTATATACAAACCGGCTCTATAGCTCAGTTGGTTAGAGCACCAGTCTAGTAAACTGGAGGTCGAGAGTTCGAATCTCGCTGGAGCCTTTCCTTTATTATCATTGGTAATATTGATTATTTCTTTAAAATTCTGATAAGAAACGGGTATATACAAACCGGCTCTATAGCTCAGTTTGTTAGAGCGCCAGTCTAGTAAACTGGAGGTCGAGAGTTCGAATCTCGCTGGAGCCTTTCCTTTATTATCATTGGTAATATTGATTATTTCTTTAAAATTCTGATAAGAAACGGGTATATACCAACCGGCTCTATAGCTCAGTTTGTTAGAGCGCCAGCCTAGTAAACTGGAGGTCGAGAGTTCGAATCTCGCTGGAGCCTTTCCTTTATTATCATTGGTAATATTGATTATTTCTTTAAAATTCTGACAAGAAACGAGTGTATACAAACCGGCTCTATAGCTCAGATGGTTAGACCGCCAGCCTAGTAAACTGGAGGTCGAGAGTTCGAATCTCTCTGGAGCCTTTCCTTTGTTATCATTGGTAATCTTGATTATTTCTTTAAAATTCAAAGAAGATAAGTGTGCATACAAATCGGCTCCATAGCTCAGTTGGTTAGAGCGCCAGTCTAGTAAACTGGAGGTCGAGAGTTCGAATCTCTCTGGAGCCTTTCCTTTGTTACCATTGGTAATCTTGATTATTTCTTTAAAATTCAAAGAAGATAAGTGTGCACACAAATCGGCTCCATAGCTCAGTTGGTTAGTGCACCAGTCTAGTAAACTGGAGGTCAAGAGTTCGAATCTCTCTGGAGCCTTTACTTTGTTATCATTGGTAATATTGATTATTTCTTTAAAATTCTGAGAAGATAAGTATGTATAAAAATCGGCTCCATAGCTCAGTTGGTTAGACCGCCAGTCTAGTAAATTGGAGGTCGAGAGTTCAAATCTCTCTGGAGCCTTTCCTTTGTTATCATTGGTAATATTGATTATTTCTTTAAAATTTTGAGAAGAAAAGTGTGAATACAAATCGGCTCTATAGCTCAGTTGGTTAGAGCGCCAGTCTAGTAAACTGGAGGTCGAGAGTTCGAATCTCTCTGGAGCCTTTACTTTGTTATCATTGGTAATCTTGATTATTTCTTTAAAATTCAAAGAAGATAAGTGTGCATACAAATCGGCTCCATAGCTCAGTTGGTTAGAGCGCCAGTCTAGTAAACTGGAGGTCGAGAGTTCGAATCTCTCTGGAGCCTTTACTTTGTTATCATTGGTAATATTGATTATTTCTTTAAAATTCTGATGAGAAACGAGAGCAAACAAATCGGCTCTATAGCTCAGTTGGTTAGAGCGCAAGTCTAGTAAACTGGAGGTCGAGAGTTCGAATCTCTCTGGAGCCTTGCCTTTGTTATCATTGGTAATCTTGATTATTTCTTTAAAATTCTGAGAAGAAACGAGGGAATGTAAATCGGCTCTATAGCTCAGTTGGTTAGAGCGCCAGTCTAGTAAACTGCAGATCGAGAGTTCGAATCTATCTTCAGACTTTGCTTTATTATCAGTGGTAATATTGATTATTTCTTTAAAATTCTGATAAGGAACGGGTATATACAAACCGGTTCTATAGCTCAGTTGTTTAGAGCGCCAGTATAGTAAACTGGAGGTCTAGAGTTCGAATCTCTCTGGAGCCTAGCCTTTATTATCATTGGTAATATTGATTATTTCTTTAAAATTCTGATAAGAAACGGGTATATACAAACCGGCTCTATAGCTCAGTTTGTTAGAGCGCCAGTCTAGTAAACTGGAGGTCGAGAGTTCGAATCTCGCTGGAGCCTTTCCTTTATTATCATTGGTAATATTGATTATTTCTTTAAAATTCTGAGAAGAAACGAGTGTATACAAACCGGCTCCATAGCTCAGATGGTTAGACCGCCAGCCTAGTAAACTGGAGGTCGAGAGTTCGAATCTCTCTGGAGCCTTTCCTTTGTTATCATTGGTAATCTTGATTATTTCTTTAAAATTCAAAGAAGATAAGTGTGCATACAAATCGGCTCCATAGCTCAGTTGGTTAGAGCGCCAGTCTAGTAAACTGGAGGTCGAGAGTTCGAATCTCTCTGGAGCCTTTCCTTTGTTATCATTGGTAATATTGATTATTTCTTTAAAATTCTGAGAAGAAAAGTGTGAATACAAGTCGGCTCCATAGCTCAGTTGGTTAGAGCGCCAATCTAGTAAACTAGAGTTCGAATCTCTCTGGAGCCTTTCCTTTGTTATCATTGGTAATATTGATTATTTCTTTAAAATTCTGAGAAGAAAAGGGTGTATACAAATCGGCTCCATAGCTCAGTTGGTTAGAGCGCCAGTCTAGTAAACTGGAGGTCGAGAGTTGGAATCTCTCTGGAGCCTTTGCTTTGTTATCATTAGTAATATTGATTATTTCTTTAAAATTCAAAGAAGATAAATGTGAATACAGATCGGCTCTATAGCGCAGTTGGTTAGAGCGCCAGTCTAGTAAACTGGAGGTCGAGAGTTCGAATCTCTCTGGAGCCTTTCCTTTGTTATCATTGGTAATATTGATTATTTCTTTAAAATTCTGAGAAGAAAAGTGTGTATACAAATCGGCTCCGTAGCTCAGTTGGTTAGAGCGCCAGTCTAGTAAACTGGAGGTCGAGAGTTCGAATCTCTCTGGAGCCTTTACTTTGTTATCATTGGTAATATTGATTATTTCTTTAAAATTTTGAGAAGAAAAGTGTGGAATCAAAACGGTTCCATAGCTCAGTTGGTTAGAGCGCCAGTCAAGTAAACTGGAGGTCGAGAGTTCGAATCTCTCTGGAGCCTTTCCTTTGTTATCATTGGTAATATTGATTATTTCTTTAAAATTTTGAGAAGAAAAGTGTGTATACAAATTGGCTTCATAGCTCAGTTGGTTAGAGCGCCAGTGTAGTAAACTGGAGGTCGAGAGTTCGAATCTCTCTGGAGCCTTTACTTTGTTATCATTGGTAATATTGATTATTTCTTTAAAATTCTGAGAAGAAAAGTGTGTATACAAATCGGCTCCATAGCTCAGTTGGTTCGAGCGCCAGTCTAGTAAACTGGAGGTCGAGAGTTCGAATCTCTCTGGAGCCTTTCATTTGTTATCATTGGTAATATTGATTATTTCTTTAAAATTTTGAGAAGAAAATTGTGTATACAAATTGTCTTCATAGCTCAGTTGGTTAGAGCGCCAGTCTAGTAAACTGGAGGTCGAGAGTTGGAATCTCTCTGGAGCCTTTCCTTTGTTATCATTGGTAATATTGATTATTTCTTTAAAATTCTGAGAAGAAAAGTGTGAATACAAATCGGCTCCATAGCTCAGTTGGTTAGAGCGCCAGTCTAGTAAACTGGAGGTCGAGAGTTGGAATCTCTCTGGAGCCTTTACTTTGTTATCATTGGTAATATTGATTATTTCTTTAAAATTCAAAGAAGATAAGTGTGCATACAAATCGGCTCCATAGCTCAGTTGGTTAGAGCGCCAGTCTAGTAAACTGGAGGTCGAGAGTTCAAATCTCTCTGGAGCCTTTACTTTGTTATCATTGGTAATATTGATTATTTCTTTAAAATTCTGATGAGAAACGAGTGCAAACAAATCGGCTCTATAGCTCAGTTGGTTAGAGCGCCAGTCTAGTAAACTGGAGGTCGAGAGTTCGAATCTCTCTGGAGCCTTTCCTTTGTTATCATTGGTAATATTGATTATTTCTTTAAAATTCTGAGAAGAAAAGTGTGTATACAAATCGGCTCCGTAGCTCAGTTGGTTAGAGCGCCAGTCTAGTAAACTGGAGGTCGAGAGTTCGAATCTCTCTGGAGCCTTTCCTTTGTTATCATTGGTAATATTGATTATTTCTTTAAAATTCTGAGAAGAAAAGTGTATATACAAATCGGCTCCATAGCTCAGTTGGTTAGAGCGCCAGTCTAGTAAACTGGAGGTCGAGAGTTCGAATCTCTCTGGAGCCTTTCCTTTGTTATCATTGGTAATATTGATTATTTCTTTAAAATTCTGAGAAGAAAAGTGTGTATACAAATCGGCTCCATAGCTCAGTTGGTTAGAGCGCCAGTCTAGTAAACTGGAGGTCGAGAGTTCGAATCTCTCTGGAGCCTTTCCTTTATTATCATTGGTAATATTGATTATTTCTTTAAAATTTTGAGAAGAAAAGTGTGTATACAAATTGGCTTCATAGCTCAGTTGGTTAGAGCACCAGTGTAGTAAACTGGAGGTCGAGAGTTCGAATCTCTCTGGAGCCTTTCCTTTGTTATCATTGGTAATATTCATTATTTCTTTAAAATTCTGAGGAGAAAAGTGTGTATACAAATCGGCTCCATAGCACAGATGGTTAGAGCGCCAGTCTAGTAAACTGGAGGCCGTCAGTTCGAATCTCTCTGGAGCCTTTCCTTTGTTATCATTAGTAATATTGATTATTTCTTTAAAATTCAAAGAAGATAAATGTGAATACAGTTCGGTTCTATAGCTCAGTTGGTTAGAGCGCCAGTCTAGTAAACTGGAGGTCGAGAGTTCGAATCTCTCTGGAGCCTTTCCATTGGTAATATTGATTATTTCTTTAAAATTTTGAGAAGACAAGTGTTTATACAAATTGGCTTCATAGCACAGTTGGTTAGAGCGCCAGTGTAGTAAACTGGAGGTCGAGAGTTCGAATCTCTCTGGAGCCTTTCCTTTGTTATCATTGGTAATATTGATTATTTCTTTAAAATTCTGAGGAGAAAAGTGTGTATACAAATAGGCTCCATAGCACAGTTGTTTAGAGCGCCAGTCTAGTGAACTGGAGGCCGTCAGTTCGAATCTCTCTGGAGCCTTTCCTTTGTTATCATTAGTAATATTGATTATTTCTTTAAAATTCAAAGAAGATAAATGTGAATACAGATCGGCTCTATAGCTCAGTTGGTTAGAGCGCCAGTCTAGTAAACTGGAGGTCGAGAGTTCGAATCTCTCTGGAGCCTTTCCTTTGTTATCATTGGTAATATTGATTATTTCTTTAAAATTCTGAGAAGAAAAGTGTGTATACAAATCGGCTCCGTAGCTCAGTTGGTTAGAGCGCCAGTCTAGTAAACTGGAGGTCGAGAGTTCGAATCTCTCTGGAGCCTTTCCTTTGTTATCATTGGTAATATTGATTATTTCTTTAAAATTCTGAGAAGAAAAGTGTGTATACAAATCGGCTCCATAGCTCAGTTGGTTAGAGCGCCAGTCTAGTAAACTGGAGGTCGAGAGTTCGAATCTCTCTGGAGCCTTTCATTTGTTATCATTGGTAATATTGATTATTTCTTTAAAATTTTGAGAAGAAAAGTGTGAATACAAATCGGCTCCATAGCTCAGTTGGTTAGAGCGCCAGTCTAGTAAACTGGAGGTCGAGAGTTCGAATCTCTCTGGAGCCTTTCCTTTGTTATCATTGGTAATATTGATTATTTCTTTAAAATTCTGAGAAGAAAAGTGTGTATACAAATCGGCTCCATAGCTCAGTTGGTTAGAGCGCCAGTCTAGTAAACTGGAGGTCGAGAGTTCGAATCTCTCTGGAGCCTTTCCTTTGTTATCATTGGTAATATTGATTATTTCTTTAAAATTCTGAGAAGAAAAGTGTGTATACAAATCGGCTCCATAGCTCAGTTGGTTAGAGCGCCAGTCTAGTAAACTGGAGGTCGAGAGTTCGAATCTCTCTGGAGCCTTTCCTTTGTTATCATTGGTAATATTGATTATTTCTTTAAAATTTTGAGAAGAAAAGTGTGTATACAAATTGGCTTCATAGCTCAGTTGGTTAGAGCACCAGTGTAGTAAACTGGAGGTCGAGAGTTCGAATCTCTCTGGACCCTTTCCTTTGTTATCATTGGTAATATTCATTATTTCTTTAAAATTCTGAGGAGAAAAGTGTGTATACAAATCGGCTCCATAGCACAGTTGGTTAGAGCGCCAGTCTAGTAAACTGGAGGCCGTCAGTTCGAATCTCTCTGGAGCCTTTCCTTTGTTATCATTAGTAATATTGATTATTTCTTTAAAATTCAAAGAAGATAAATGTGAATACAGATCGGCTCTATAGCTCAGTTGGTTAGAGCGCCAGTCTAGTAAACTGGAGGTCGAGAGTTCGAATCTCTCTGGAGCCTTTCCATTGGTAATATTGATTATTTCTTTAAAATTTTGAGAAGAAAAGTGTTATACAAATTGGCTTCATAGCTCAGTTGGTTAGAGCGCCAGTGTAGTAAACTGGAGGTCGAGAGTTCGAATCTCTCTGGAGCCTTTCCTTTGTTATCATTGGTAATATTGATTATTTCTTTAAAATTCTGAGGAGAAAAGTGTGTATACAAATCGGCTCCATAGCACAGTTGGTTAGAGCGCCAGTCTAGTGAACTGGAGGCCGTCAGTTCGAATCTCTCTGGAGCCTTTCCTTTGTTATCATTAGTAATATTGATTATTTCTTTAAAATTCAAAGAAGATAAATGTGAATACAGATCGGCTCTATAGCTCAGTTGGTTAGAGCGCCAGTCTAGTAAACTGGAGGTCGAGAGTTCGAATCTCTCTGGAGCCTTTCCTTTGTTATCATTGGTAATATTGATTATTTCTTTAAAATTCTGAGAAGAAAAGTGTGTATACAAATCGGCTCCGTAGCTCAGTTGGTTAGAGCGCCAGTCTAGTAACTGGAACTGGAGGTCGAGAGTTCGAATCTCTCTGGAGCCTTTCCTTTGTTATATGTAATATTGATTTATTTCTTAAAATTCTGAGAAGAAAAAGTGAGTATAACAATCGGCTCTAGCTCAGTTGGTTAGAGCGCCAGTCTAGTAAACTGGAGGTCGAGAGTTCGAATCTCTCTGGAGCCTTTCTTTATTATCATTGGTAATTTGATTATTTCTTTAATTTTGAGAAGAAACGTGTATACAAATCGGCTCATAGTAGCTCAGTTGGTTAGAGCGCCAGTCTAGATAACTGGAGGTCGAGAGTTGAATCTCTCTGAGCCTTTCTTTGTTATCATTGGAATATTGATTATTTCTTTAAAATTCTGAGAAGAAAAGTGTGAATACAAAATCGGCTCATAGCTCAGTTGGTTAGAGCGCCAGTCTAGTAACTGGGTCGAGAGTTCGAATCTCTCTGAGCCTTCCTTTTTATCATTGGTAATATTGATTATTTCTTTAAAATTCAAGAAGAAACGGGCATACAAATCGCTGCCTATAGCTCAGTTGGTTAGAGCGCCAGTCTAGTAACTGGAGGTGCGAGAGTTCGAATCCTCTTGGAGCCTTTCTTTATTTATCATTGGTATATTGATTATTTCTTTAAAATTCTGAGAAGAAACGAGTCGAATACAAATCGGCTCTATAGCTCAGTTGGTTAGAGCGCCAGTCTAGTAAACTGGAGGTCGAGAGTTCGAATCTCTCTGAGGCCTTTCTTTATTATCATTGGTAATATTGATTATTTCTTTAAAATTCTGAAGAAGAAAGTGTATATCAAACGCCGTATAGCTCAGTTGGTTAGAGCGCCAGTCTAGTAAACTGGAGGTCGAGAGTTCGAATCTCTCTGGAGCCTTTCCTTTATTACATTGGTAATATTGATTATTTCTTAAAATTCTGAGAAGACAGTGTGTATACAAATCGGCTCTATAGCTCAGTTGGTTAGAGCGCCAGTCTAGTAACTGGAGGTCGAGAGTCGAATCTCTCTGGAGCTTTCCTTTTATCATTGGTAATATTGATTATTTCTTTAAAATTCTGAGAAAGAAAGTGTGATACAAATCGGCTCATAGCTCAGTTGGTTAGAGCGCCAGTCTAGTAAACTGGAGGTCGAGAGTTCGAATCTCTCTGAGCCTTTCCTTTATCATTGGTAATATTGATTATTTCTTTAAAATTCTGAGAAGAAAAGTGTGATACAAATGGCTTCTATAGCTCAGTTGGTTAGACGCCAGTTGTAGTAAACTGAGGTCGAGAGTTCGAATCTCTCTGGAGCCTTTCCTTTTATCATATTGGTAATATTGATTATTCTTTAAAATTCTGAGAAGAAAAGTGATACAATCGGCTCTATAGCTCAGTTGGTTAGAGCGCAGTCTAGTAAACTGGAGGTCGAGATGTTCGAATCTCTCTGGAGCCTCTTTTTATCATTGGTAATTTGATTTTCTTTAAAATTCTGAGAAGAAAAAGTATACAAAGTGCTCATAGCTCAGTTGGTTAGAGCGCCAGTCTAGTAAACTGGAGGTCGAGAGTTCGAATCTCTCTGGAGCCTTTCCTTGTTATCATTGGTAATATTGATTATTTCTTTAAAATTCTGAGAGAAAATTGAATATACAAATCGGCTCCATAGCTCAGTTGGTTAGAGCGCATCTAGTAAACTGGAGTCGAGAGTTCGAATCTCTGGAGCCTTTCCTTTATTATCATTGGTAACTTGAATTATTTCTTTAAAATTCTGAGAAGAAAAGGTGCATACAAATCGGCTCATAGTCAGTTGGTTAGAGCGCCAGTCTAGTAAACTGGAGGGTCGAGAGTTCGAATCTCTCTGAGCCTTCTAATACATTGGTAATATTGATTATTTCTTTAAAATTCTGAAAAAGCGAGTGCAATACAAATCGGCTCTATAGCTCAGTTGGTTAGAGCGCCAGTCTAGTAAACTGGAGGTCGAGAGTTCGAATCTCTCTGGAGCTTTCTTTATTATCATTGTAATATTGATTATTCTTTAAAATTTCTGAAGAGAAATGAGTCATACAAAACGGCTCTATAGCTCAGTTGGTTAGAGCGCCAGTCTAGTAAACTGGAGGTCGAGAGTTCGAATCTCTCTGGAGCTTCCTTTATTATCATTGGTAATATTGATTATTTTTTAAAATTCTGAGAAGAAACGATGTACTAACCGGCTCTATAGCTCAGTTGGTTAGACGCCAGTCTAGTAAACTGGAGGTCGAGAGTCGTAATCTCTCTGAGCCTTTCCTTTAATCATTGGTAATATTGATATATTTTTAAAATTCTGAGAAGAAACGAGTGTATAACTACAACGGCTCTATAGCTCAGTTGGTTAGAGCGCCAGTCTAGTAAACTGGGAGGTCGAGAGTTCGAATCTCTCTGGAGCCTTTCCTTTATTATCATTGGTAATATTGATTATTCTTTAAAATTCTGAGAAGAAGAGTGCATACAAACGGCTCTATAGCTCAGTTGGTTAGAGCGCCAGTCTAGTAAACTGGAGGTCGAGAGTTCGAATCTCTCTGGAGCCTTTCCTTATTATCATTGGTAATATTGATTATTCTTTAAAATTCTGAGAAGAAACGAGTGGCATACAAGGCTCATAGCTCAGTTGGTTAGAGCGCCAGTCTAGTAACTGGAGGTCGAGAGTTCGAATCTCTCTGGAGCCTTTCCTTTATTATCATTGGTAATATTGATTATTTCTTTAAAATTCGAGAAGAAACGAGTGTATACAAACGGCTCTATAGCTCAGTTGTTAGAGCGCCAGTCTAGTAAACTGGAGGTCGAGAGTTCGAATCTCTCTGGAGCCTTTCCTTTATTATCATTGGTAATATTGATTATTTCTTTAAATTCTGAGAAGAAAAGTTGATACAACGGCTCATAGCTCAGTTGGTTAGAGCGCCAGTCTAGTAAACTGGAGGTCGAGAGTTCGAATCTCTCTGGAGCCTTCCTTTATTATCATTGGTAATATTGATTATCTTTAAAAAATTCTGAGAGAAACAGTGATACAACCGGCTCTATAGCTCAGTTGGTTAGAGCGCCAGTCTAGTAAACTGGAGGTCGAGAGTTCGAATCTCTCTGGAGCCTTTCCTTTATTATCATTGGTAATATTGATTATTTCTTTAAAATTCTGAGAAGAAAGAGTGCATACAAAGGCTCATAGCTCAGTTGGTTAGAGCGCCAGTCTAGTAAACTGGAGGTCGAGAGTTCGAATCTCTCTGGAGCCTTTCTTTATTATCATTGGTAATATTGATTATTCTTTAAAATTCTGAGAAGAAACGAGTGTGATACTCAACGCGGCTCTATAGCTCAGTTGGTTAGAGCGCCAGTCTAGTAAACTGGAGGTCGAGAGTTCGAATCTCTCTGGAGCCTTCCCTTATTATCATTGGTAATATTGTTATTTCTTTTAAATTCGAGAGAAAGGAGTGCATACAAACGCTCTATAGCTCAGTTGGTTAGAGCGCCAGTCTAGTAAACTGGAGGTCGAGAGTCGAATTCTCTGGAGCCTTTCTTTATTATCATTGGTAATTTGATTATTTCTTTAAAATTCTGAGAGAAACGAGTGATCAAACCGGCTCATAGCTCAGTTGTGTTAGAGCGCCAGTCTAGTAAACTGGAGGTCGATAGTTCGAATCTCTCTGGAGCCTTTCTTTATTATCATTGGTAAATTGATTATTCTTTAAAATTCTGAGAAGAAACGAGGTATACAATCGGCTCTATAAGCTCAGTTGGTTAGAGCGCCAGTCTAGTAAACTGGAGGTCGAGAGTTCGAATCTCTCTGGAGCCTTTCCTTTATTATCATGGTAATATTGATTATTTCTTTAAAATTCTGAGAAGAAACGTGTGATACAAATCGGCTCCTATAGCCAGTTGGTTAGACGCCAGTCTAGTAAACTGGAGGCGAGTTCGAATCTCTCTGGAGCCTTTCCTTTTATCATTAATTTGATATTCTTTAAAATTCAGAAGAAAGAGTACAATCGCTCTATAGCCAGTTGGTTAAGAGCGCCAGTCTAGTAACTGGAGGTCGAGAGTTCGAATCTCTCTGGAGCCTTTCCTTTATCATTGGTAATATTGATTATTTCTTTAAAATTCTGAGAAGAAAAGTGGTATACAAATCGGCTCATAGCTCAGTTGGTTAGAGCGCCAGTCTAGTAAACTGGAGGTCGAGAGTTCGAATCTCTCTGGAGCCTTTCCTTTTATCATTGGTAATATTGATTTTTCTTTAAAATTCTGAGAAGAAAGTGTGTATACAAATCGGCTCATATAGCTCAGTTTGTTAGAGCGCCAGTCTAGTAAACTGGAGGTCGAGAGTTCGAATCTCTCTGGAGCCTTTCCTTTTATCATTGGTAATTTGATTATTTCTTTAAAATTTCTGAGAAGAAAATGTGTATCAAATGCTCATAGCTCAGTTGGTTAGAGCGCCAGTCTAGTAAACTGGAGGTCAAGAGTTCGAATCTCTCTGGAGCTTTCCTTTTTATCATTGTAATATTGATTATTTCTTTAAAATCTGAGAAGAAAGTGATACAATCGGCTCCATAGCTCAGATTGGTTAGAGCGCCATCACTAGTAAACTGGAGGTCGGAGTTCGAATCTCTCTGGAGCCTTTCTTTTTATCATTGGTAATGATTATTTCTTTAAAATCTCAAAGAAGAAGTGTGATACAAATCGGCCCTATAGCAGTTGGTTAGAGCGCAGTCTAGTAAACTGGAGGTCGAGAGTCGAATCTCTCTGGAGCCTTTCCTTTATAATCATTGTAATATTGATATTTCTTTAAAATTCTGAGAAGAAACGAGTGAAACAATCGGCTCTATAGCTCAGTTGGTTAGAGCGCCAGTCTAGTAAACTGAGGTCGAGAGTTGAATCTCTCTGGAGCCTTTCCTTTAATCATTGGTAATATTGATATTCTTTAAAATTCAAGAAGAAAGAGTGATACAAACGGCTCTTAGCTCAGTTTGGTTAGAGCGCCAGTCTAGTAAACTGGAGGTCGAGAGTTCGATCTCTCTGGAGCCTTTCCTTTATTATCATTGGTAATATTGATTATTTCTTTAAAATTCTGAGAAGAAACGAGTGTATACAAGGCTCTATAGCTCAGTTGGTTAGAGCGCCAGTCTAGTAAACTGGAGGTCGAGAGTTCGAATCCTCTGGAGCCTTTCCTTTATTATCATGGTAATTATTTTCTTTAAAATTCTGAGAAGAAAGAGTGTATACAACCGGCTCTATAGTCCAGTTGGTTAGAGCGCCAGTCTAGTAAACTGGAGGTCGAGAGTTCGAATCTCTCTGAGCCTTTCCTTTATTATCATTGGTAATATTGATTATTTCTTTAAAATTCTGAGAAGAAAAGTGCATACAACTCGGCTCTATAGCTCAGTTGGTTAGAGCGCCAGTCTAGTAAACTGGAGGTCGAGAGTTCGAATCTCTCTGGAGCTCCTTTATTATATATTGGTAATATTGAATTATTCTTTAAAATTCTGAGAGAAAGAGTGCATACAAACGGCTCTATAGCTCAGTTGGTTAGAGCGCCAGTCTAGTAAACTGGAGGTCGAGAGTTCGAATCTCTCTGGAGCCTTTCCTTTATTATCATTGGTAAATTGATTATTTCTTTAAAATTCTGAGAAGAAATGATGATACAACCGGCTCTATAGCTCAGTTGGTTAGAGCGCCAGTCTAGTAAACTGGAGGTCAGAGAGTTCGAATCTCTCTGGAGCCTTTCCTTTAATCATTGTAATATTGATTATTTCTTTAAAATTCTGAGAAAGAAACGAGGTATACAACCGGCTCTATAGCTCAGTTGTTTAGAGCGCCAGTCTAGAAAACTGGAGGTCGAGAGTTCGAATCTCTCTGGAGCCTTTCCTTTATTATCATTGGTAATTTGATTATTTTTTAAAATTCTGAGAAGAAACGAGTGTATAAATCTAACGGCTCTATAGCTCAGTTGGTTAGAGCGCCAGTCTAGTAAACTGAGGTCGAGAGTCGAATCTCTCTGGGCCTTTCCTTTATATCATTGGTAATATTGATATTTCTTAAAATTCTGAGAGAAAAGTGTGTATACAAATCGGCTCTATAGCCAGTTGGTTAGACGCCAGTCTAGTAAACTGGAGGGTCAGTTTCGAATCTCTCTGGAGCTTCTTTTTATCATTGGTAATATTGATATTTTCTTTAAAATTCAAAGAGAAAATGGATACAATCGTCTCATAGCTCAGTTGGTTAGAGCGCAGTCTAGTAAACTGGAGGTCGAGAGTTCGAATCTCTCTGGAGCCTTTCCTTTTTATCATTGGTAATATTGATTATTTCTTTAAAATTCTGAGAAGAAACGAGTGTCATACAAATCGGCTCTAGCTCAGTTGGTTAGAGCGCCAGTCTAGTAAACTGGAGGTCGAGAGTTCGAATCTCTCTGGAGCCTTTCCTTTATTATCATTGTAATATTGATTATTTCTTTAAAATTCTGAGAAGAAACAGTGTGTACAAATCGGCTCATAGCTCAGTTGGTTAGAGCGGCCAGTCTAGTAAACTGGAGGTCGAGAGTTCGAATCTCTCTGGAGCTTTCCTTTTATCATTGGTAATATTGATTATTTTTAAAATTCTGAGAAGAAAAGTGTGAATACAATCGGCTCTATAGCTCAGTTGGTTAGAGCGCCAGTCTAGTAAACTGGAGGTCGAGAGTTCGAATCTCTCTGGAGCCTTTCTTTTTATCATTGGTAATAATTATTTCTTAAAATTCAAGAAGAAAGTGTGATACAAATCGGCTCATAGCTCAGTTGGTTAGAGCGCCAGTCTAGTAACTGGAGGTCGAGAGTTCGAATCTCTCTGGAGCCTTTCTTTATATCATTGGTAATATTGATATTCTTTAAAATTCGAGAAGAAACGAGTGCATACAAATCGGCTCTATACTCAGTTGGTTAGAGCGCCAGTCTAGTAAACTGGAGGTCGAGAGTTCGAATCTCTCTGGAGCCTTTCCTTTATTATCATTGGTAATATTGATATTTCTTTAAATTCTGAAAGAAATAGTGTACAAAGCTCTATAGCTCAGTTGGTTAGTAGCGCCAGTCTAGTAAACTGGAGGTCGAGAGTTCGAATCTCTCTGGAGCCTTTCCTTTATTATCATTGGTAATATTGATTATTTCTTTAAAATTCTGGAGAAAGAGTTGATACAAACCGGCTCCATAGCTCAGTTGGTTAGAGCGAGTCTAGTAAACTGGAGGTCGAGAGTTCGAATCTTTCTGGAGCTTTCCTTTTTATCATTGGTAATATTGAATTATTTCTTTAAAATCTGAGAAGAAACGAGGTGTATACAAGGCTCTATAGCTCAGTTGGTTAGAGCGCCAGTCTAGTAAACTGGAGGTCGAGAGTTCGAATCTTCTCTGGAGCCTTCCTTATTATCATTGGTAATTATTATTTCTTTAAAATTCTGAGAAGAAAGAGTGCATACAAATCGGCTCATAGCTCAGTTGGTTAGAGCGCCAGTCTAGTAAACTGGAGGTCGAGAGTTCGAATCTCTTGGAGCCTTTCCTTTATTATCATTGGTATATTGATATTTTCTTAAAATTCTGAGAAGAAACGAGTGTTACAACCGGCTCTAAGCTCAGTTGTGTTAGAGCGCCAGTCTAGTAAACTGGAGGTCGAGAGTTCGAATCTCTCTGGAGCCTTTCCTTTATTATATGGTAATATTGATTATTTCTTTAAATTCTGAGAAGAAAGAGTGCATATACAAACGGCTCTATAGCTCAGTTGGTTAGAGCGCCAGTCTAGTAACTGGAGGTCGAGAGTTCGAATCTCTCTGGAGCCTTTCCTTTAATTCATTGGTATATATGATTATTTCTTTAAAATTCTGAGAGAAAAGTGCTACAAAGCTCCTATAGCTCAGTTGGTAGAAGCGCCAGTCTAGTAAACTGGAGTCGAGAGTTCGAATCTCTCTGGAGCCTTTCTTTATTATCATTGGTAATATTGATTATTTCTTTAAAATTCTGAGAAGAAACGAGGTGTATACTAGGGCTCTATAGCTCAGTTGGTTAGAGCGCCAGTCTAGTAACTGGAGGTCGAGAGTTCGAATCTCTCTGGGCCTTTCCTTTATTTCATTTGGTAATATTGATTATTTTTAAAATTCTGAGGAAGAAACATGGGTATACAAATGGCTCTATAGCCAGTTGGTTAGAGCGCCAGTCTAGTAAACTGGAGGCGAGTTCGAACTCTCTGGAGCCTTTCTTTTATCATTGGTAATATTGATTATTTCTTTAAAATTCAAAGAAGAAAATGTGATATACAATCGGCTCTATAGCTCAGTTGGTTAGAGCGCCAGTCTAGTAAACTGGAGGTCGAGAGTCGAATCTCTCTGGAGCCTTTCCTTTATTATCATTGGTAATATTGATTATTTCTTAAAATCTGAGAAGAAAGTGTGTATACAAATCGGCTCATAGCTCAGTTGGTTAGAGCGCCAGTCTAGTAAACTGAGGTCGAGAGTTCGAATCTCTCTGGAGCCTTCCTTTTTATCATTGGTAATATTGATTATTTTCTTAAAATTCTGAGAAGAAAAGTGTAAACAAATCGGCTCATAGCTCGTTGGTTAGAGCGCCAGTCTAGTAACTGGAGGTCGAGAGTTCGAATCTCTCTGGAGCTTTCTTTTTATCATTGTAATATTGATTATTTCTTTAAAATTCTGAGAAGAAACATGTGTATACAATTGTTTATAGCTCAGTTGGTTAGAGCGCCAGTCTAGTAAACTGGAGGTCGAGAGTTGAATCTCTCTGGAGCCTTCCTTTTTATCATTGGTAATATGATTATTTTTTAAAATTCTGAGAAGAAAAGTGTGAATACAAATGCGGCTCATAAGCTCATGGTTAGAGCGCCAGTCTAGTAAACTGGAGGTCGAGAGTTCGAATCTCTCTGGAGCCTTTCTTTATTATCATTGGTAATTTGATTATTTCTTAAATTCAAAGAAAGAAAGTGTATACAAATCGGCTCTATAGCTCAGTTGGTTAGAGCGCCAGTCTAGTAAACTGGAGGTCGAGAGTTCGAATCTCTCTGGAGCCTTTCTTTATATCATTGGTAATATTGATATTTTTTAAAATTCGAGAAGAAACGAGTGCTATACAAATCGGCTCTATAGCTCAGTTGGTTAGAGCGCCAGTCTAGTAAACTGGAGGTCGAGAGTTGAATCTCTCTGGAGCCTTTCCTTTATTATCATTGGTAATATGATTATTCTTTAAAATTCTAAAGAATGAGTATACAAACGGCTCTATAGCTCATTTGGTTTAGAGCGCCAGTCTAGTAAACTGAGGTCGAGAGTTCGAATCTCTCTGGAGCCTTTCTTTATTATCATTGGTATATATGTGTATTTCTTTAAAATCTGAGAAGAAACGATGTATACAACGGCTCATAGCTCAGTTGGTTAGAGCGCCAGTCTAGTAAACTGGAGGTCGAGAGTTCGAATCTCTCTGGAGCCTTTCCTTTATTATCATTGGTAATATTATTATTCTTTAAATTTCTGAGAAGAAAGTGGATACAAACCGGCTCTATAGCTCAGTTGGTTAGAGCGCAGTCTAGTAAACTGGAGGTCGAGAGTTCGAATCTCTCTGGAGCCTTTCCTTTATTATCATTGGTAATTGATTATTTCTTTAAAATTCTGAGAAGAAAGAGTGCATACAAATCGGCTCATAGCTCAGTTGGTTAGAGCGCCAGTTAGTAAACTGGAGGTCGAAGTTCGAATCTCTCTGGAGCCTTTCCTTTATTATCATTGGTAATATTGATTATTCTTTTAAAATTCTGAGAAGAAACGTAGTGTATACAGCGGCTCTATAGCTCAGTTGTTTAGAGCGCCAGTCTAGTAATCTGGAGGTCGAGAGTTCGAATCTCTCTGGAGCCTTTCTTTATTATCATTGGTAATATTGATTATTTCTTTAAAATTCTGAGAAGAAACAGGTGTATACAAGGCTCTATAGCTCAGTTGGTTAGAGCGCCAGTCTAGTAAACTGAGGTCGAGAGTTCGATCTTTCTGGAGCCTTTCCTTTATTATCATTGGTAATATTGATTATTTCTTTTAAAATTCTGAGAAGAAACGAGTGTATACAACGGCTCTATACTCAGTTGGTTAGAGCGCCAGTCTAGTAAACTGGAGGTCGAGAGTTCGAATCTCTCTGGAGCCTTTCTTATTATCATTGGTAATATTGATTATTTCTTTAAAATTCTGAGAAGAAAGAGTGCATACAAACCGGCTCATAGCTCAGTTGGTTAGAGCGCCAGTCTAGTAAACTGGAGGTCGAGAGTTCGAATCTCTCTGGAGCCTTTCCTTTATTATCATTGGTAATATTGATTATTTCTTTAAAATTCTGAGAAGAAACGAGGTATACAAACCGGCTCTATAGCTCAGTTGGTTAGAGCGCCAGTCTAGTAAACTGGAGGTCGAAGTTCGAATCTCTTGGGAGCCTTTCTTTATTTCATTGTAATATTGATTATTCTTTAAAATTCTGAGAGAAAGAGTGATACAAATCGGCTCATAGCTCAGTTGGTTAAGAGCGCCAGTCTAGTAAACTGGAGGTCGAGAGTTCGAATCTCTCTGGAGCCTTTCTTATTATCATTGGTAATATGATTATTCTTTAAAATTCTGAGAGAAAAAGTGCATTACAAAGGCTCTATAGCTCAGTTGGTTAGAGCGCCAGTCTAGTAAACTGGAGGTCGAGAGTTCGAATCTCTCTGGAGCTTTCTTTATCATAGGTAATATTGATATTTCTTTAAAATTCTGAAAGAAAGAGTGGATACAAACGGCTCATAGCTCAGTTGGTTAGAGCGCCATCTTAGTAAACTGGAGGTCGAGAGTTCGAATCTCTCTGGACCTTTCCTTTATTATCATTGGTAATATTGATTATTTCTTTAAAATTCGAGAAAGAAAGAGTGCATACAAACGGCTCATAGCTCAGTTGGTTAGAGCGCCAGTCTAGTAAACTGGAGGTCGAGAGTTCGAATCTCTCTGGAGCCTTTCTTTATTATCATTGGTAATATTGATTATTTCTTTAAAATTCTGAAGAGAAAAGTGCATAACAAACGGCTCTATAGCTCAGTTGGTTAGAGCGCCAGTCTAGTAAACTGGAGGTCGAGAGTTCGAATCTCTCTGGAGCCTTTCCTTTATATCATTGGTAATATTGATTATTTTTTAAAATTCTGAAAGAAAGAGTGCATACAAACGGGCTCATACTCAGTTGGTTAGAGCGCCAGTCTAGTAAACTGGAGTCAGAGTTCGATCTTCTAGCTTTCCTTTATTATCATTGGTAATATTATTTTTTTAAAATTCTGAAAGAAACAGTGTACAAACGGTCCCATAGCTCAGTTGGTTAGAGCGCCAGTCTAGTAAACTGAGGTCGAGAGTTCGAATCTCTCTGAGCCTTTCCTTATTATCATTGGTAATATTGATATTTCTTTAAAATCTGAGAGAAAAAGCGTGTGATACAAACGGCTCTATAGCTCAGTTGGTTAGACGCGCCAGTCTAGTAAACTGGAGGTCGAGAGTTCGAATCTCTCTGGAGCCTTTCCTTTATCATTGGTAAATTGATTATTCTTTAAAATTCTGAGAGAAAGAGTGATACAAAGGCTTATAGCTCAGTTGGTTAGAGCGCCAGTCTAGTAAACTGGAGGTCGAGAGTTCGAACTCTCTGGAGCTTTCCTTTATTATCATTGGTAATATTGATTATTTCTTTAAAATTCTGAGAAAATGAGTGCATAAAATCGGCTCATAGCTCAGTTGGTTAGAGCGCCAGTCTAGTAAACTGGAGGTCGAGAGTTCGAATCTCTCTGGAGCCTTTCCTTTATTATCATTGTAATATGATTATTTCTTTAAAATTCTGAGAGAAAATGTGATACAAACCGGCTCTATAGCTCAGTTGGTATAGCGCCAGTCTAGAAACTGGAGGTCGAGAGTTCGAATCTCTCTGGAGCCTTTCCTTTATTATCATGGTAATATTGATTATTTCTTTAAATTCTGAGAGAAAGAGTGCATACAACGCGCTCTATAGCTCAGTTGGTAGAGGCGCCAGTCTAGTAAACTGGAGTCGAGAGTTCGAATCTCTTGGACCTTTCCTTTATTATCATTGGTAATATTGATTATTCTTTAAAATTCTGAAAGAAATGAGTGCATACAACGGTTCCATAGCTCAGTGGTAGAGCGCAGTCTAGTAAACTGGAGGTCGAGAGTTCGAATCTCTCTGGAGCCTTTCTTTATATCATTGGTAATATGTATATTTCTTTAAAATTCTGAGAGAAAGAGTGCATACAAATCGGCTCTTTCTAGCCAGTTGGTTAGAGCGCCAGTCTAGTAAACTGGAGGTCGAGAGTTTGAATCTCTCTGGAGCCTTTCCTTTATTATCATTGGTAATATTGATTATTTCTTTAAAAATTCTGAGAGAAAGAATGCATAACAACGGCTCTATAGCTCAGTTGGTTAGAGCGCCAGTCTAGTAAACTGGAGGTCGAGAGCTTGAATCTCTCTGGAGCCTTCCTCCTTATTATCATTGGTATATTGATTATTTCTTAAAATTCTGAGAAGAATACGATGATACAACCGGCTCATAGCTCAGTTGGTTAGAGCGCCAGTCTAGTAACTGGAGGTCGAGAGTTCGAATCTCTCTGGAGCCTTTCCTTTATTATCATTGGTAATATTGATTATTTCTTTAAAATTCTGAGAAGAAATGTGTACAAACCGGCTCATAGCTCAGTTGGTTAGAGCGCCAGTCTAGTAAACTGGAGTCGAGAGTTCGAATCTCTCTGAAGCCTTTCCTTTATTATCATTGGTAATTCATTATTTTTAAAATTCTGAAAGAAAGATGCATACAAACGCTCATAGCTCAGTTGGTTAGAGCGCCAGTCTAGTAAACTGGAGGTCAGAGTTCGAATCTCTCTGGAGCCTTTCCTTTATTATCATTGGAATATTGATTATTCTTTAAAATTTGAGAGAAACGAGTGTGATACAACCGGCTCTATAGCTCAGTTGGTTAGAGCGCCAAGTCTAGTAAACTGGAGGTCGAGAGTTCGAATCTCTCTGGACCTTCCTTTATTATCATTGTAATATTGATTATTTTTAAATTCTGAAAAAACGAGTGATACAAATCGGCTCTATAGCTCAGTTGTTAAGAGCGCCTCTAGTAAAACTGGAGTTCGAACTCTCTCTGGAGCCTTTCCTTTATTATCATTGGTAATATTGATTATTTCTTTAAATTCTCAGAAGAAACGAGTGCATACAAATCGGCTCTATAGCTCAGTTGGTTAGAGGCCAGTCTAGTAAACTGGAGGTCGAGAGTTCGATCTCTCTGGACCTTTCCTTTATTATCATGTAATATTGATTATTTCTTTAAAATTCTGATGAAAAAGAGTGCATACAAATCGGCTCATAGCTCAGTTAGTAGAGCCAAGTCTAGTAAACTGGAGTGTAGAGTTCGAATCTCTCTGGAGCCTTTCCTTTTATCATTGTAATATATTATTGGTCTTTAAAATTCTGAGAAGAAAGAGTGCATGACAAACCGGCTCCATAGCTCAGTTGGTTAGAGCGCCATCTAGTAAACTGGAGGTCGAGAGTTCGAATCTCTCGGAGCCTTTCCTTTATTATCATGTAATATTGATTATTTCTTTAAAATTCTAGAGAAGAAGATGCATACAACCGGCTCTATAGCTCAGTTTGGTTAGAGCGCCAGTCTAGTAAACTGGAGGTCGAGAGTTCGAATCTCTCTGGAGCCTTTCTTATTATCATGTGTAATATTTATTTCTTTAAAATTCGAAGAAAAGGTGCATACAATCGGCTCTATAGCTCAGTTGGTTAGAAGCGCAAGTCTAGTAAACTGGAGAGATTCGAATCTCTCTGGAGCCTTTCCTTTATTATCATTGTAATATTGATTATTCTTAAAATTCTGAGAAGAAACGAGTGCATACAAACGGCTCTATAGCTCAGTTGGTTAGAGCGCCAGTCTAGTAAATCTGAGTCGAGAGTCGAATCTCTCTGGAGCCTTTCTTTATCATATTGGTAATTTGATTATTCTTTAAATTCTGAGAAGAAACGAGTGTATACAAATCGGTCTCTATAGCTCAGTTGGTTAGAGCGCAGTTCGTAAACTGGAGTGAGAGTTCGAATCTCTCTGGAGCCTTTCCTTATATCATTGTAATTTGATATTTCTTTAAAATTCTGAGAGAAAG
>CM042158.1:5764279-5783190 GCA_023376005.1 Doryteuthis pealeii | reverse complement strand
AGAGAGAGGATCCTTTCCCTTTATTATCAATTGGTAATATTGAATTGTTTTTTAAAAATTCCTGAAGAAAAGAAAACGAGTGCATAACAAATGGGCTGCTATAATCTCAGTTGGTTAGAGCGCCAGTCTAGTAAACTGAGGTTTAGAGTTCGAATCTCTCTGGAGCCTTTCTTTTGTTATCATTGGTAATATTGATTATTTCTTTAAAAATTCTGAGAAGAAACGAGTGCGTACAAATCGCTCTATAGCTCAGTTGGTTAGAGCGCCAGTCTATAAACTGGAGGTCGAGAGTTCGAATCTCTCTGGAGCCTTTCCTTTATTATCATTGGTATATTTAATTATTTCTTTAAAATTCTGAGAAGAAACGAGTGCGTACCAAATCGGCTCTATAGCTCAGTTGGTTAGAGCGCCAGTCTAGTAACTGGAGGTCGAGAGTTCGAATCTCTCTGGAGCCTTTCCTTTATTATCATTGGTAATATTGATTATTTCTTTAAAATTCTGAGAAGAAACGAGTGCTTACAAATCGGCTCTATAGCTCAGTTGGTTAGAGCGCCAGTCTAGTAAACTGGAGTCGGAGTTCGAATCTCTCTGGAGCCTTTCCTTTATTATCATTGGTAATATTGATATTTCTTTAAGATTCTAGAAGAAACGAGTGCGTTCAAAATCGGCTCTATAGCTCAGTTGGGTTAGAGCGCCAGTCTAGTAAACTGGAGCCTTCCTTTATTATCATTGTAATATTGAATATTTCTTAAAAATTCTGAGAAGAAACGAGTGTGTACAAAATCGGCTCTATAGCTCAGTTGGTTAGAGCGCCAGTCTAGTAAAACTGGAGGTCGAGAGTTTCGAATCTCTCTGGAGCCTTTCCTTTATTATCATTGGTAAATATTGATTATTTCTTTAAAATTCAGAGAAGAAACGAGTGCGTACAAATCGGCTCTATATCTCAGTTGGTTAGAAGCGCCAGTCTAGTAAACTGAGGTCGAGAGTTCGAATCTCTCTGGAGCCTTTCCTTTATTATCATTGGTAATATTGATTATTTCTTTAAATTCTGAGAAGAAAACGAGTGTATACTAATCGCTCTTATAGCCTCAGTTGGTTAGAGGCGCCAGTCTAGTAAACTGTGCCTTTTCCTTTATTATCATTGGTAATATTGAATATTTCTTTAAAAATTCTGAGAAGAAAACAGAGTGTGTACAAATCGGTCTATAGCTCAGTTGGTTAGAGCGCCAGTCTAGTAAACTCGAAGGTCGAGAGTTCGAATCTCTCTGGAGCCTTTCCTTTATTATCATTGGTAATATTGATTATTTCTTTAAAAATTCAGAGAAGACACATGCGTATACAGATCGGCTCTATAACTCAGTTGGGTTTAGAGCGCCAGTCTAGTAAACTGGAGGTCGAGAGTTCGAATCTCTCTGGAGCCTTTCCTTTATTATCATTGGTAATATTGATTATTTCTTTAAAATTCTGAGAAGAAACGAGTGCATACAAATCGGCTCTATAGCTCAGTTGGTTAGAGCGCCAGTCTAGTAAACTGGGAGTCGAGTGATCGAATCTCTCTGGAGCCTTTCCTTTATTATCATTGGTAATACTGATATTTCTTCAAAATTCTGAGAAGAAACATGTGTATACAGATCGGCTCTATAACTCATTTGGTTAGAGCGCCAGTCTAGTAAACTGGAGGTCGAGAGTTCGAATCTCTCTGGAGCCTTTCCTTTATTATCATTGGTAATATTGCTTATTTCTTTAAAAATTCTGAGAAGAAACGAGAGCATACAAATCGGCTCTATAGCTCAGTTGGTTAGAGCGCCAGTCTAGTAAACTGAGGTCGAGTGTTCGAATCTCTCTGGAGCCTTTCCTTTATTATCATTGTAATACTTGATTATTTCTTCAAAATTCTGAGAAGAAACATGCGTATACAGATCGGCTCTATTAACTCAGTTGGTTAGAGCGCCAGTCTAGTAAACTGGAGGTCGAGAGTTCGAATCTCTCTGGAGCCTTTCCTTTATTATCATTGGTGATATTGATTATTTCTTTAAAATTCTGAGAAGAAACGAATGTATACTAATCGGCTCTATAGCTCAGTTGGTTAGAGCGCCAGTCTAGTAAACTGGAGCCTTTCCTTTATTATCATTGGTAATATTGAATATTTCTTTAAAATTCTGAGAAGAAATGAGTGTGTACAAATCGGCTCTATAGCTCAGTTTGTTAGAGCGCCAGTCTAGTAAACTGGAGGTTGAGAGTTCGAATCTCTCTGGATCCTTTCCTTTATTATCATTGGTAATATTGATTATTTCTTTAAAAATTCCTGAGAAAAACGAGTGTATACTAATCGGCTCTATAGCTCAGTTGGTTAGAGCGCCAGTCTAGTAAACTGGAGCCTTTCCTTTATTATCATTGGTAATATTGAATATTTCTTTAAAATTCTGAGAAGAAACGAGTGTGTACAAATCGCTCCTATAGCTCAGTTGGTTAGAGCGCCAGTCTAGTAAACTGGAGGTCGAGAGTTCGAATCTCTCTGGAACCTTTCCTTTATTATCATTGGTAATATTGATTGTTTCTTTAAAATTCTGAGAAGAAACGAGTGCATACAAATGGGATCTATAGCTCAGTTGGTTAGAGCGCCAGTCTAGTAAACTGGAGGTCGAGAGTTCGAATCTTTCTGGAGCCTTTCCTTTATTATCATTGGTAATATTGATTATTTCTTTAAAATTCTGAGAAAAGAAACGAGTGCATACAAATCGGCTCTATAGCTCAGTTGGTTAGAGCGCCCAGTCTAGTAAACTGGAGGTCGAGAGTTCGAATATCTCTGGAGCCTTTCCTTTATTATCATTGGTAATATGATTATTTCTTTAAAATTCTGAGAAGAAACGAGTGCATACAAATGGGCTCTATAGCTCAGTTGGTTAGAGCGCCAGTCTAGTAAACTGGAGGTCGAGAGTTCGAATCCTCTGGAGCCTTTCCTTTATTATAATTGGTAATATTGATTGTTTCTTTAAAATTCTGAGAAAAGAAACGAGTGAATACAAATCGGCTCCATAGCTCAGTTGGTTTGACCGCCAGTCTAGTAAACTGGAGGTCGATAGTTCGAATCTCTCGGGAGCCTTTCCTTTATTATCATTGGTAAATAATTGATTATTTCTTTAAAATTCTGAGAAGAAACGAGTGCGTACAAATCGGCTCTATAGCTCAGTTGGTTAGAGCGCCAGTCTAGTAAACTGGAGGTCGAGAGTCGAATCTCTCTGGAGCCTTTCCTTTATTAATCATTGGTAATATTGATTATTTCTTTTAAAATTCTGAGAAGAAAACGAGTGTAATACTAATCGCTCTATAGCTCAGTTGGTTAGAGCGCCAGTCTAGTAAACTGGAGGTCGAGAGTTCGAATCTCTCTGGAGCCTTTCCTTTATTATCATTGGTAATATTGATTGTTTCTTTAAAATTCTGAGAAGAAACGAGTGCATACAAATGGGCTCTATAGCTCAGTTGGTTAGAGCGCCAGTTTAGTAAAACTGGAGGTCGAGAGTTCGAATCTCTCTGGAGGCCTTTCCTTTTATTTAATTGGTAATATTGATTGTTTTCTTTAAAATTCTGAGAAGAAAACGATTGAATACAAATCGGCTCCATAGCTCAGTTGGTTTGCCGCCCAGTCTAGTAAACTGGAGGTCGAGAGTTTCGAATCTCTCTGGAGCCTTTCCCTTGTTATCATTGGTAATATTGATTATTTCTTTAAAATTCTGAGAAGAAAAGTGTGAATACAAATCGGCTCCATAGCTCAGTTGGTTAGAGCGCCAGTCTAGTAACCTGGAGGTCGAGAGTTCGAATCCTTCTGATGCCTTGATTATATCTTTAATATTCTGAGAACAAACGAGTGAACTTTTTATTGACATCCTTCCTAAAATATAAAAAATTTCCAACTAAAGCTAAGAATTTTCCTTGAAGTGCACTTATTCACTTTATCCCCTCCCCCCTCTTTTTAAATTTCCCCAAAAAGATGTCCATAAAAACATTTTCCCCAAAAGGTCCATAAAAACACTTGTTTACAATTTGTTTTAGAAACGGGTTACATGGAAAAAATAATACAAAAATTAATCGCATTAATTATAATAGCTGATTTAATTAATCAAAGAAACAAACAAACAAAAAATTGTTGCTTCTAAAATTTTTAATGGAATCTTTTTTGGCGCCAAAACTTCCTTTTTATTACATAAGTAGCGAATATCTTTTCAAAATTTGAAAGATTTGCCGATATTTTTTGGTTTAATAAAATCGACATTTTGTTGTTATCTAGGTCATTGTTAATACTTTACTCTAGGTACTCCCAAAATGTTGGATAATTTTCATTTTCAAAACGAATTCAAATTAATTAAATCGATTATTTAAAGTCAATTTTTTTTTAAAAGTCGAACAGTTGTAACATAATAAGCATCAGTAAAAAAAAAAAGAAAAAGCAAAAAAAAAAAAAAAAGAAAGCAAAATAATATTACATATGTAATTTATTTTTATACATTTTAAACAATTAAGATTTTGCTAAAAAAAAATGGCCAAGTGAAGATTTATGATGAACTCAAAACAAAACCTTTAATAACAATTGTAAAATATTCTAAAAGTTTCTTATTAGACACAAAAATTGGCAAGTCCCTATATTTTCGAGTTTCATGACAAATTAATTAATAAAAAAAAATATTGTTGGAGAACCGGGCATAAGATCCGGTACCTCTCACATGCTAAGCGAGCGCTCTACCATCTGAGCTAATTCCCCGTCAACAATGTATGTGGTATTTAGATAGGATCAAGTCAGTAGCAACGGGAACAGTGGGGCCATTTTATTCACTATCCCAAGTCATGCAGAAAATTATCGGTCCACAATCACCAAACATTATCCGCGTTGGTTGGTGATGAAGTTGAATTAAATAATCACTCATCGGCTTCCATAACTCAGTTGGTTAAAAACCGTCAGTTTTGTAAAAATGGAAGTTGACGATCTGAATCAAATTGAAAGCCTTTTTTCTTTGACAAAAGACAAAAAGATAAAAAAAAAAGCAATATCTAATAAATAATAATGATAATAGTAGTAATAGTAATATAATAACAATATAATAGTAATAATAATGATGATGACAATAATAATAATAATGATAAGATTAATAATAATGATAATAATAATGACAACATTAATAATAATGATAATGATGATAACATTAATAATAATGATAATAAAATGATGATAATATAATGATGATGATAATTAATAATATGATAATAATAATAATAAATAATGAATGATGATGATAATAATTATGATAATAATAATAATATTGATGATGATAATAATAATAATGATGATAATAATAATAATATTAATGATGATGATAATAATAATATTGGATGAATGATAATAATAATAATGATGATAATAATAATAATATTAATGATGATGATAATAATAATATTGATGATGATAATAATATATTCATGATGAATAAATAATAATAATATAATAAATGATGATATATAATTAATAATGATATGATAATAATAATAATTAATAATTGATGAATAATATTATTAATTATATATGATAATATTAATGATATTAGTAATAATGATAATAATATAATAATGTTAATATTAATAATAATATTAGTAATAAGGTAATAATAATAATGTTAATATCAATAATAATATTAGTAATAATGATAATAATAATAATGTTAATATCAATAATAATATTAATAATAATAATATAAATAATATTATTAATAATATTAATAATAAAAGTTATTTTTAAAATAAGTTTCAGGATTTGAAATAAAGAGAAACCAAAACATTGGAGAATTAAGGCATCGATCACGGTAACCCGTTACATGCTAATCAAACGTTTAATCATCTGAGCTAATTTCCACTTGACAGAAATTCTGTATTTAGATGAAATGAAGTCAGTAGCAATGGGAACAGTTGGACCATTTTATTCATTATCCCAAGTGATGGCGGAAAATGACCACTTCACAATCACACCAACACTAAAATCAACATTGTTATCTGTAAATCGTATTCAAGATGACTGGTAATATGACACAGGTGTTGAACTATAGTGAATGATTCCACTTCATACCTCACAGGTAAATACCAGTTAATATTGTACATTGTATTTTAGTTAATTTCAAGTCAGTACAATCGGAACAGTTGGACCAGTTTATTCCATTATAATCAAGTCATGCGGAAAATGACCGCTACAGATCACCATACTAAATCAACATTGTTATATCAAGAAATAGTATCTGCATTAACTGATAATAAGATAACTTGTGTAGTCAAATACGGTCCGGCTCCATAGCTCAGTTGGTTAGAGCGCCAGTCTAGTAAACTGGAGGTCGAGAGTTCGAATCTCTCTGGAGCCTTTTTTTTTTTTCTTTTCTTGTTATACATTATTTTCATAAGTAAATTCAATTAGAAATGTGCCGATAATAGGAATTTTCTTTTTTTATGACATTGCTTAAGAAAAAAATTAATAAATAGATAAAAATAAACGGAAGGAACAAGTCGAAACCTTGATTGGCTCGAAAGTTTCAGTTGCTTAGAGCGCCATATATGTAAAAAGGCGAACAAGAGTTCGAATCCTGCCAGGGCTTTCGTTGGATTATTGGATTTTACGGCATGTCAATCCTTGTTGGGTTATTTTATGCCGGAGACGTTTGGTTTTATTCCTTCTTATTGGATATTTCAATTTTTTAAAAACTTTTGAAATACATTTTTTAAACTTTTTTTTCTATTTAACCCATAGATAGGTTGGTTGATATTGGTTGGTTAGATTTTACGGCATGTCAACCCTTGTTGGGTTATTTTATGCCGGGACGTTTGGTTTTATTCCTTCTTATTGGATATTCAATATTTTAAAACTTTTAAATACATTTTTAAACTTTTTTTCTATTTAACCCATAGATAGGTTGGTTGATTGGTTGGTTAGATTTTACGGCATGTCAACCCTTGTTGGGTTATTTTATGCCGGAGACGTTTGGTTGTATTCATACTTGATAGGTGCACAATTTTTTAAAACTCATTTTTCTCTATTCGACCAATAGATGGTACCCTAACATATATTACCATTCCGTGTCAGTGGACCTAAGAGTAATGGCGACTCCACATTCCCCAGAACTTAATCACCAGATAAAGTTTAATGTCATACCCAGGACATTAAGAACCTCAGGCATCACCTTCTCGCACATATATGATAAAAAGAATTGGGGCTTGCCATAAGGGCCATAGGGTTGGGACAATCATATAGGTGCTAGGGCTTGACGGGGGGGCTTTGTAGTTAAATAGAACTTAACGAACCTAAATTCCACCATCGTATGTCACACCGCCGAAAGAAAAAATACCAAACACCAGAGAATTAATCGAATTTAATGAAATTTTCAGTGTTGATATATTACGGAATATAATATATAATTCACCAGTTATTTTATTTAAAAACTTTAACAGTTTTTCAGGTCAATTAACTTTGAACCACGTATCTTTGAGAATCTGTGTTAAACCTCAAAGATACGTGGTTCAAAGTTAACTGACCTGAAAAATGTAAGAGTTTTCAAATAAAATAACTGGTGCATTATATTGTTTATTCATTAATATATTAACACTGAAAATTTCATTAAATTCGGTTAATTTCCTGATTTTTTAATATTTTTTTTCTTTCGGCGTGGTGACATACGATGATGGAATTTAGATCTGTTAAGTTCAGTTCAACCGCTTTTGTTATGTTCTGTTGAGAATTTTAGAAGTAAAGTTAGAGTATTGATGTATCAGAAATAATTGATAGGAAAAACAACTTAAACAACAATGTTCAATTATAGAATACATATGAAAAAATAGAAAAATAGAAAAAACATCTAATAATCTTATTATAATGGAGATTGTGGGTTTGTCTGTCTGTAACCGAAACTATATTACTATATAAGTCACAATTCCTTTCGTTATTTACATCATATTCCCCATGATTTTACTTTTATTCAAACCTCAATTATTAATAAAATTGTTTTACATTACTTACACTGTTGACCATATGTACATACTAATAACATGCAATTGTATTTATATATACAACAAAATAGAGGTTTACAGTGTGAATGGGAAGGCTAATTTGCATATTGATCTTAAAAATTTGATTTTAATAAAATATGTACTTAGTATATTATTGATTTCTAATTGTTTTTGGTTTTATCTTATTGAATATGAGCAAAAATCTCTTAATAAATCTTAAAATAAATCCCTTAACAAAAGAAATAACTGTAATATTATTCTTTACTTCCCTATTTTAACTAAACAGTTTTAATTAGGAAAATTTACCAATGAAAGACGGGAGTAAGGGAAAATGATGGAAGAGTTAGTTTCAAAGTTGTTCTATTTTTTCAAATCATACCCCCTGTTCAAAATCTTTTATCTACTTCTTATTCAGTTTCATTAAATTTAATATGATATTTTATTATAACATTTAACTAAAATACTTGCACCCGGAGGGTGCATATATTTGCTAGTGATAATAATAAAAGCTAAACTTTAAAAAAAGTTTCAGAATGTAAAATTAAAAAAAAACGTTGGAGAATACGGGTATCGATCCAGGTACCTCTTACATGCAACGCGAGCGCTCTACAATCTGAGCAAATTCCCCATCGATTGCGTAGTTGATATTTTGATCTCATTAATTCAGTAACAACGGGAACAATTGGACCACTTTATTCCTTATCCCAAGTCATGAAGAAAATGACCGCTCCACAATCACCAACACTAAAATCAACAATGTTATCTAAAGATGAATTGACGATAAAATTGAATATATAGTTACACATCGGCTCTATATCTCAGTTGGTTTGAGCGTCAGTCTTGTAAACTGGAGGTCGAGGGCTTGAATTCCTCCGGAGCCCTTTTTTTTATTTGTTCAATTTTAGAAACATGACCCCCCAAAAAAAAACAAAAAAAACAAAAAAAAAACACAGAAATCTAAGCAAACTCCCCTCCCCCCAAAAATAAAACAAAAAAATACAATATCTAATAATAATATAAGCTAAACATAAAAAGTTTGAAAATTTAAATAAATAAAAAAGTATTGGAGAATCCGGGCATCGATCCCGGTACCTCTCACATGCTAAGCGAGCGCTCTACCATCTGAGCTAATTCCCCGGTGACTTCCTAAGACACATTTATATATCATGACTGTTAGTAGCAATGGGAAAAATTGGACCCTTCATTATCATTTATTATTAAGTTAGAATTTCGTGACAGTAACTTCGAGAATTCTTCCTTTATGAAGACAATTATAAACAAATAAATAAAAATAAATAAAATGAATAAAAGATAAAAGAATAAAATAATGAAATTAATTAATTTAGAATAATAAATAAACAAAATAAATAAATGGAATTAATAAATAGAAAAAACCGCCCTGTCGGCTGGGGCGTTAGAATGCACCGACTGCACCTCTGCAGAGGGGTAAGACTCCCCCACTGGGGCCACCTGTTGGCAGTGGGTGGCGACCCGTGATGCTTAAGGATAGAGCCAGGTGGATGAGCAGTTAATGACATGCAATACTCCACTTTGGCCCTATCTGGGGCTAGACGGGGCGGTCGGAGAGGCCCCCTCCGATCAATCGGCTGGTCGCGTCAAGCCTAGCACCTATATGATTTTCCCAACCCTATTTCCCTTATGGCAAGCCCAAACCCTTTTTTTATCATATGGGTGCTAGAAGGCGGTGGCTGCGGGTCTACATGTCCTGGGAATGACGTTAAACTCTATTTGATGTGAGGTTCCAGTTTTGGGGAGGTTTGGGGATGTGGAGCACCTTCATCACCATTGCTCCCGGTCAACTCTGACCGGAGTGGTAGTACCTGTTAGGGTCCCATCTATGGGTTAAATAGAAAAATGTATTTATAAAAAAATTGTATTATGCATTAAGAATTGATTTATTTCAAAACTCTATGGCTTAAATGACCCACTGAGGTTGATATGCCGTAAACAAAACAAACCAAACCAAATAGAAAAAAGTTAATAAAAAAACTAATATCTGATAATAACAGCAGCCACAACAACAGCAATAATAACAATAATAATGATAATGATGATGATAATAATAATTACAAGCTAAATCTAAAACAATGAGAATTTAAAATAAAGAAAACCAAAAATTTACATTGGAGAATCCGGGCATCGATCCCGGTACCTCTCACATGCTAAGCGAGCGCTCTACCATCTGAGCTAATTCCCCGTCGACAACGGATGTCATGTTTAGATAGAATCAAGTCAGTAGCCACGGGAACAGTTGGGCCACTTTCGTCCTTGAATTCCTTCCTTTTCAGCGACGACCACCAAATGAGATGGGTTTAAAAGCAAAAACCATAAGAACACACAACAAGAGTATCCAGCTTACCTTTAAACCTTGAAACACCCAAACCCCTTACAACCCCATAGACTAAAAACTGCTACTACATGTCAACTTTTGGACTAAGGCTACCAGAACTTTATTACCACAAGGAATAGATATTCACAACAAATTCCTTAGCAAGCAGTAACTATGCAAATCCCTTAACAATCCCCGGCTTCACTAAATTCCATATTTACCAGTAACCCTCGTTCGACCTGAATGAACTATTAAATTGTACATCATTAACCTCCACGTTGTAATTGTATATATATTATATATATATATATATATATATATATATATATTCCAGCAACGAACTTCAGCTTAGTGTTCTGGAGGCCCTATACATTTCCAAATACCAGCCTACTTTGAAAAAAAGTATTTCTATCAACTATTATTATTCGAAACAAAACATCCTTTCAGCTTTAACGTTTCGCATGGTGGAAGAAGTACTAGACCCCCCTCAAATGGTTCGTAATGTGAGGAGAGCTGAAGACGTGAGTTTTTTTCCCTCTCGTCCTCCCTTGATTCGTTCGGTTATTATCCAATGTGTTCGTCTTTCAACTTTTGTTCAAGTGAATTTCTCTGAAGAGATTGACCCCCCCATAAAAAAAAAAAAAAATTAAGACATAAGGGTTCCCTAGCTTTTCTTTTTTTAGAAATTCAATATTTTACAATGTATACGCTTTTTCGCTCCTTAATATATGTCTTTGTACATTTTAACGTACATAAAACCCCGTTTTGTAGCAATTATATGATCGTCGTCTTTTCAACCTCACCTTTTATCTTCTCTTTGTTTCATACTACTTGTAAATTGTTGCCCTACATTCCATAGAGGTCTTACATTTCCTTTAATTCTAATTTTATACATTATCCCAAGTCATGACCATGTAGCGATTGTCTGTCCCTGTTTGGTCTGAAAGAGTTATCATCCCTTGTTTTCAGGTTTTGACCACCAGGGGTGTTGACTATTCAATAAGGGAAGCGCTAAGTTTGAATCCTCTTCTCTCCGGGACAGCAAACAGCACACATAGTTTAGACATCGCATCTATACCTTTTATGTAAGGGGGTTTCGCCCCCAGCCGTCATAAGTAAGTGACATTCCTTCATGGACTTTCCATCACTTCTACTATCTTTATAATACATTTATATATCTTCTTTATACACTTCTTTGTTCATTGTCTCATTATGTATCTATTATGTATCTCTTTTGTGTGTACCTTTAATTAGTATATGTATTCTTGTTAAATGTAGTTCTATGTGCTCATGTATTAAAGTCTGTTTGTTACACTTTACTGCTTCTTTGTCGGAATATACTTGTACTTATACGTACCCACGTTGAAGGTCCCTAAACCTTCCAACCAACTATAATACCCTTGAAACCCAACAACCACTCCACGATTACTAACACTAAAATCAACAATGGAATCTAGAAATTGAATCTGCGTCAACTGATGATAATATACTTGTGTTAAAATGGAATATTCTATTCGGGGTAATTTTCATCTTTAGTTGGCTAAATTCCTAGCATAAAATTGTGCGTGTGCATTATCTGAAATGAACTTAATTGTTATTAAGAACACATTTTATTATATTTTTGTGTTAAAGCATGCAGTTGTATTGTTTTCGAAAAAGATTTGTTTATTTCGCACGGAGACTTTCTAAATGGCTACCGGCTTGTTTCAAAGTGAAAATCAAGGGAGATTACTCTAATTGCCTTATTTGCTAGGAATTTAGCCAACTAAAGGTGAAAATTACCCTATTCGCCTCCATATCTCAGTAGGTTACGCGCCTGTCTAATAAACTGGAGGTTCAAATCTCTCTGGAGCCATTTTTTCTTATTTTGTCATAGAGTGTTTTAAAAATAAATTCATGGAATGCCTGTGTGTCATAAATACTTATTATTCTGCCTTCTTACTATTGCGAAGGAATTGGACAGAAGTTCATCCAAACGGCGTCTAAAGAATATAAATAAAACAATAAAAACTTGAGAAAAGTATTAAAAAAAAAAAAAATTCCTGGAGAATCGGGCATCGATCCCGGTACCTTCACATGCTAAGCGAGCGCTCTACCATCTGAGCTAATTCCCGTTGTCTACATAATCTTCCTTTAGATAGTATCAAGTCAGTAGCATGGGAAGTTGGACACTATTAATACAATTCATGCAGTAAATGACCGTTAGCGATAAAATGTGTCATAAAGTGAAGATGATTCAGTAACTGGCTCCATAGCTCAGTTGGTTAGAGCGCCAGTCTAGTAAACTGGAGGTCGAGAGTTCGAATCTCTCTGGAGCCTTGTTTTGCTTCGAAATTGTTATAAAATATTTCAAAAAATAATATTAGTTAGTAGGAATGAGGACTGTTTGACCATTTTATTCATTATCCCAAGTGATGCGGAAAATGACCACTTCACAATCACCAACACTAAAATCAACATTGGTATCTGTAAATCGTATTCAAGATGATCGGTAATATGACACAGGTGTTGAACTATAGTGAATGATTCCACTTCATACCTCACAGGTAAATTCCAGTTAATATTGTACATTGTATTTAGTTAATTTCAAGTCAGTAGCAATGGGAACAGTTGGACCACTTTATTCATTATATCAAGTCATGTGGAAAATGACCGCTCCAAGATCACCAACACTAACATCAACATTGTTATCAAGAAATAGTATCCGGGTTAACTGTAGATAATATACTTGTGTTGACATGATATACACGGTTCGGTTCATTAGAGCGCATGTCTAATAAACTGGAGGTTCAAATCTCTCTGGGGATTTTTTTTCTTATTTGTCATGAAGCGTTTTATGTTAGAAAAAGAAAAGGTTCTGAAAACACTTATCTATAATCTTCGAAGGTGAGAAGAACTCGAAGAGTGTCTTTATATATATATATATATATATATATATATATATGAAAGTAAAGGTTAGGGTTCGAATAACACACAGAGAGCAGTTTCCTGTCTATAACTCTATAAATGTACATACAGAGATTGAATTTTCTCAATTTGTCTAGCCTTACATATGAACAGATATGCCCGCCTAATTCATTAATTATCAACTAATTAATTTTCAAAATTAGGTATGACTTCAATTAAGCACATATTCTCCCATATATATATATATATATATATATATATATATATATATATATATATATTGTTATTAACGCTTTTCTATCGCTTTGATTGGTTGAAGAGATAATACTTACGAGTTGAGGGAGTCTGTCTTATTTTTGTTCGAGTAATCGTGCCAGCACGACCAAGCAGCGAAGACATTTGATCATTTTTCCTTCTTTGTTTAAATACAATTACGGGACCAACAGAGGTTTAGGTCTTATCGAACTTCTTTAAAGATCGCAACAAGCCATTTTGCAAATAAGGTGAGTCGAGTTTTTCCTTCTTCCTAAGGTTGTAGATAGTTTGATATAATCTAGTTCGCCTCTGATTTGGTCGGTTGCTTTACTGCGCTGGTATGCGCATGAAGAACGCTCACGCTTCTTATTGATGTCATTAAGTTTATTTCAATAAACACCTGAAATTGCACAAGGAAGAAAAAAATGACATTCAATAAAAAGATAACAGCAAATACTTTTCAAAATAAATAGAGAACAAGAAAGAAAATGGCACAATTCTTACCGTGTCGCTGTCCGAACCAGCAGTGTAAACTAAATAGGGTTGGTATATATATATATATATATATATATATATTATATATTATATATATGTGTGTGTGTGTGTGTGTGTGTTGAAAAGAGAAATAAAGGGAAGAATGTATAGAATGGATAAAATAGGATATTTTAATCAATTTTATTGATTAAAATATTCTATTTTATCCATTCTATATTTTATTCATTCTGTACTTTCTTTCCTTTATTTCTCTTTTCAACATACCGCCGGATTCACTTCAATTTTCATTTTACACACACACACACACACACATATATATATATATATATATATATACCAACCCCTCCGCACGAGCTGGATGTGACACAAGGTCAATTTCTTAAGAGGGGTTCAACAGAGTTTTCCTTCTCCTAGACCGGTTGCCTAACCAAGGTTAAAGAGCCCAATCTGCCCTACTCTTTTCCCATAGCTGGAGGGATAGTAGGATTCATACCTTTCCCAAGGGTATTAGCGGTAAGTGAAATGCAATTACCACGTCCAGGATTTGAACTCGGGGCGACGAGTCCATTTCCTATGACTTTAACCATTACACCACGCACTTCCACAGGGTTGGCATATCATTTTCTCTTACCCATTTCACTTTGGGTCTCATAGACCGCAGTAATTAATGGTCAGCATAAAATGGTATTTATAAAACCCACTAAATTACTCTAAGACTGGATATCAATAAACAAAACAACAAAATAAATAGATTCTCTGCTTCTCTTAAAGAATCTGGAAGAAAACAATCAGATTTTAAAACAGTCACAATTGTTTTCCTATCATTATTCTCTGAAGAGGTTTTTTGATGAAATCGAAATAGTGGCAATATTAACAATGCAAAGTTGTTATAATAAATTCAATTAAACAACATTGGTGTTTTTTCATATCATTTAATCCATATATATACCGTCGGATTCATTTCCTTACTCTTAACTAAAAATAACTATATAAAAATAAGGCATAAGTAACAGGTCAATTTAGCTACAGTTACAGGTTGCTTTCCCGCTACATTGAAAAGTAAATCCACGGAGTGTCTGTGTGTCATAAATACTTATAATTCTGCCTTCTTACTTATGTGAAATAATTGGGCTGAAGTTCAATCAAACAGTGACGAAGGATATAAATAAAACAATAAAAACTCGAGAATATAAAAATAAAAAATATATATTTGTAGTTACATTATTTCCTTTTTATTTAGAAAATATTCAAGACGAAAAAAAAGACGAAAATAAATATTCAACCCCATCAACTCATAGTTACAGATATTCGCATTAAATTTATTTAAAGTTTAAAAAAAAACAACAAAAAAAACTTCCTGGAGAATCCGGGCATCGATCCCGGTACCTCTCACATGCTAAGCGAGCGCTCTACCATCTGAGCTAATTCCCCACTGATGACCGTTACTCTCTTTAGATATAATCAAATAAGTAGCAACGCGAACAGTGGGCCTCTTTATTCACTATCCTAAATCATGCAGAAAATGACCCCTTCACGACCGCCAAAAATTAAAATCAACATTGTAATCTATAAATAGAATTCGCACTGACCGATCATAAAAAAGTTTACTCTAAATCACGGGGTCCAGTGGCATCGGCCGTGGACCTTACAAGCTAACATCGTTGATCCCAGGGGGCCATCTTCCTATGCAACACCTGCCCCCTCGAAAGGGGCAGAGCTGGGTTTATTGCCCAGTACCTGAGGCGCCCCCTTGTGGGTAATGCCGAAGGGATCAACGCATTTTTGCACCCGTCACCCATGATTCACGACTCGTAGGTGGTCCCACATTAATAGGGCCTTGTGCTTAACCCGTACACGTGGGATACGTGGTAAATATCAAGTTTACTCTAAAGCAGTTTTGGTGTCTTAATGTCTGACTCTAAAGTTTAGTTTGTTAGAAAAACATTTTTCCAGGCGTTTTTTTCCATAAAAATGAAATCCTTAATAGATAAAGAGCAGAAAATCTAATCAAAATTGGATAATTATTTGATTTTTGGTAATTGTTTTAGAACTAAAACGAAAATTCTTTTTTTATTACGCCACTTAACAGATTTTGAACATACCTACTTGTTGCAAACTACTCATGTCCTTTATTAAAAGAATTTTAATAATCAATAATAATAATAATAATAATAATAATAATACTGGAGACCTGAGGTGTGTCCACTCATACTATCAGCTAAAGCTAATGTGAAAAATTCAATAATAATAATAATAATAATAATAATAATAATAATAATAAAGACTAGAAAACAAAAATGGGAAGAAAAACAATTATATGGACACTTCAAACGACAAATAGAAGAGGTTGCACATGAAAAAAACCTGGACATGGTTAGGAAAAGGAAACCTTAAAAGAGAAACTGAATCACTAATAATTGCAGCACAAAATAATGCCATAAGGACAAACTATATCAAAGCGAAAATTGATAAGACCCCAAAAATAGTAAATGTAGACTATGTGGTAATAGAGATGAGACCGTAAACCATGTACTATGCGAATGTAGCAAACTAGCACAACGAGAGTACAAAACTATACACGACTGGGTTGGGGAGGAGATCCACTGGGAATTATGCAAAAAATTAAATTTTGACCATGCAAAAAAATGATATATGCATAAACCAGAATCTGTTCTTGAGAACGAAACGCATAAATTCTCTGGGACTTTGAAATAAAACGGATCACTTATCCGCAGCAAGAAGATGTTGATTAACAAAAAGAAAGAACTTGTCAACTGTGGATTTTGCAGTTCCAGCAGATCACAGGGTGAAACTAAAGGAAAATGAAAAATGGACAAATATCTGGATCTTGCCAGAGAACTGAAGTTATGGAACATGAAAGTGAAAGTGAATACCATTGTAGTTGGTGCACTTGGAACGGTCCCAAAAAGATTGGAAAAGGGTTTGGAAAGTTTGGAAATCAGAGGAAGGATTGATACCATCCAGAACACTGCACTGCTGCAATCTGCAGAATACTCAGAAGATTCTTGGAGACCAGGGTAAATAATAATAATAATAATAATAATAATAATAATAATAATAAAATAATAATCTATATATTGATATGCTACTAGTATCTACATAGGTGTGTCAAGCCCTGTCATTACATCAGATAAATAAAGGACCACATCGTTGTAACTGTGAAGAAAGAAAGGGAACCAAACCAAAAGTACGTGCTACACATCAGATGGAAAAAGAAAGTAAATAAGTAAATAAAGCTGATAATGAAATAGAAAAAAAAAAGCAGAAATTAAAGAAGGAAAGAGCAAGTTAGAAAAATAAGGGAAATTATACTTTTTATCTATTGAACTAATTGCAATAGCTCTCAAGTAAACATATTAAGCGTTGTAATAGTGGAATTATCATACCGTAGTATATCCACAATTCCTGCGAATTAAAGTATCTTTAAAAAAAAAAAAAAGAAAGAAAAATACTGGAAAATCCGGGCATCGATCCCGGTACCTCTCACATGCTAAGCGAGCGCTCTACCATCTGAGCTAATTCCCCATTGATAATATCTAATTTATTTACACGATACCATTGAGATCGCGTCAGTAGTAATTGATAACAGTTGGACCACTTTATTTATTATTCCAAGACATTCAGAAAATGACTGCTTCACGATCACTAAAATCAATAATGTAATCTGTATAATAAAATATCAGTTGTAAAACAGTGAGCTTGCGCTGTCTGGCTCCATAGCTCAGTTGGTTAGAGCGCCAGTCTAGTAAACTGGAGGTCGAGGGTTCGAATCCCCCTGGAGCCTTTTAATCCAATTTCCTCTAATTTGTTATAAAATATTTTAAATATCAATTCCAATGATGTTTTTATTGGCAGAAATAAGCCTAAAAATGCAAAGCAAAGTCATCGTTCTGTTTTCTATTGCATAGAAAAATTAAATAAATACATTGGTGCCTTGACTTCAGAGTTTAAATCCAGAAAAAAAAATCTCCCTGCTCTAGCGCTTTCGAAAAAAGGATAGACTCCCTCGCTGTCCGACTGATACAATAATAAGCCACTCCGCCATCTTTACTTTTATAATACACAGAAACCATTAAACGTCTTATATAAATTCTAAATGAAGGTTTCAAATTCGTCTATGGTTCTTCTGACAGCGATATTTTCTTGAAAAATGAGATGAGAATTGTGTATAATAATTACCACCAATTTTCCCTGTTAAATCCCCCCTCCTCTATATCTAACACAATGAAACTTGCATAAAGGTTAATATTATCTTAAATTTCTTTTTGTGCATTCAAAAGAAGAAACATAAAAAAAAAACTCCTGATGATCTAAAAAATTTTTTTTCAGCTTACGGAAATAATGAAAATTATAAGCGAAAAACAATGTTTAAATTTTTGCACCGTTAAATCAATTGAAATTTAACGTTGCCAAAAACAAGTTATGACTAGAGGCTTTTTAAAAAATTCTATGAAAAATCAATTAATGTTCCGATTTTCAAGAAAATGTCCATAATTACTTAGAATTCGATGAAGTACGTCTTTCCTAAAATATATTAAGGGAAATATTTTTTTACGAGATCTACCCCACTATTTTATTTTATGAAATATAAAAAAAATGAACCGACAAAAAACGATCAGAAGGTGTTTATAAGTTTCAATGCCAGAATTTTTTTTTTAGTAAAAGAACCATGAATTCTGCTAAAAATATCAATAACGAAACTGACCGTGTTGTAAAAAACGGACTGTTTCATTATTTTTCAAGATAACGGGAAGTAATTTTTCCCCAGTCGGATAATTTGATCTTTGAATTAACTGTTTTTATTTGTAACAACTCTTTATGTTCGTTGTTTCTTTTTTGCGAGATTTTAAAA
>CM042158.1:5722942-5759179 GCA_023376005.1 Doryteuthis pealeii | reverse complement strand
AGAGAGAGATAGCGCAGTCTAGTAAACTGGAGGTCGAGAGTTCGAATCTCTCTGGAGCCTTTCCTTTATTATCATTGGTAATATTCATTATTTCTTTAAAATTTTGATAAGAAATGAGTGCATACACACCGGCTCTATAGCTCAGTTGGTTAGAGCGCCAGTCTAGTAAACTGGAGGTCGAGAGTTCGAATCTCTCTGGAGCCTTTCCTTTATTATCATTGGTAATATTGATTATTTCTTTAAAAATTCTGATGAGAAATGAGTGCATACAAACCGGCTCCCATAGCTCAGTTGGTTAGAGCGCCAGTCTAGTAAACTGGAGGTCGAGAGTTCGAATCTCTCTCTGGAGCCTTTCCTTTATTATCATTGGTAATATTGATTATTTCTTTTAAATTCTGAGAAGAACGAGTGTATACTAACCGGCTCTATAGCTCAGTTGGTTAGAGCGCCAGTCTAGTAAACTGGAGGTCGAGAGTTCGAATCTCTCTGGAGCCTTTCCTTTATTATCATTGGTAATATTGATTATTTTTTTAAAATTCTGAGAAGAAACGAGGGTATACTAACCGGCTCTATAGCTCAGTTGGTTAGAGCGCCAGTCTAGTAAACTGGAGGTCGAGAGTTCGAATCTTTCTGGAGCCTTTCCTTTATTATCATTGGTAATATTGATTATTTCTTTAAAATTCTGAGAAGAAAACGAGTGTATACTAACCGGCTCTATAGCTCAGTTGGTTAGAGCGCCAGTCTAGTAAACTGGAGGTCGAGAGTTCGAATCTCTCTGGAGCCTTTCCTTTATTATCATTGGTAATATTGATTATTTCTTTAAAATTCTGATGAGAAATGAGTGCATACAAACCGGCTCCATAGCTCAGTTGGTTAGAGCGCCAGTCTAGTAAACTGGAGGTCGAGAGTTCGAATCTCTCTGGAGCCTTTCCTTTATTATCATTGGTAATATTGATTATTTCTTTAAAATTCTGAGAAGAAACGAGTGTATACAACCGGCTCTATAGCTCAGTTGGTTAGAGCGCCAGTCTAGTAAACTGGAGGTCGAGAGTTCGAATCTCTCTGGAGCCTTTCCTTTATTATCATTGGTAATATTGATTATTTCTTTAAAATTCTGAGAGAAATGAGTGCATACAAATCGGCTCCATAGCTCAGTTGGTTAGAGCGCCAGTCTAGTAAACTGGAGGTCGAGAGTTCGAATCTCTCTGGAGCCTTTCCTTTATTATCATTGGTAATATTGATTATTTCTTTAAAATTCTGAGAGAATAAGTGCATACAAATCGGCTCTATAGCTCAGTTGGTTAGAGCGCCAGTCTAGTAAACTGGAGGTCGAGAGTTCGAATCTCTCTGGAGCCTTTCCTTTATTATCATTGGTAATATTGATATTTCTTTAAAATTCTGATAAGAAATGAGTGCATACAAACCGGCTCCATAGCTCAGTTGGTTAGAGCGCCAGTTTAGTAAACTGGAGGTCGAGAGTTCGAATCTCTCTGGAACCTTTCCTTTATTATCATTGGTAATATTCATTATTTTTTAAAATTCTGAAAGAAATGAGTGCATACAAACCGGCTCCATAGCTCAGTTGGTTAGAGCGCCAGTCTAGTAAACTGGAGGTCGAGAGTTCGAATCTCTCTGGAGCCTTTCCTTATTATCATTGGTAATATTGATTATTTCTTTAAAATTCTGATGAGAAATAAGTGCATACAAACCGGCTCTATAGCTCAGTTGGTTAGAGCGCCAGTCTAGTAAACTGGAGGTCGAGAGTTCGAATCTCTCTGGAGCCTTTCCTTTATTATCATTGGTAATATTGATTATTTCTTTAAAATTCTGAAGAAATGAGTGCATACAAATCGGCTCCATAGCTCAGTTGGTTAGAGCGCCAGTTAGTAAACTGGAGGTCGAGAGTTCGAATCTCTCTGGAGCCTTTCCTTTATTATCATTGGTAATATTGATTATTTCTTTAAAATTCTGATAAGAAATGAGTGCATACAAACCGGCTCCATAGCTCAGTTGGTTAGAGCGCCAGTCTAGTAAACTGGAGGTCGAGAGTTCGAATCTCTCTGGAGCCTTTCTTTATTATCATTGGTAATATTGATTATTTCTTTAAAATTCTGATGAGAAATGTGTGCATACAAACCGGCTCTATAGCTCAGTTGGTTAGAGCGCCAGTCTAGTAAACTGGAGGTCGAGAGTTCGAATCTCTCTGGAGCCTTTCCTTTATTATCATTGGTAATATTGATTATTTCTTTAAAATTCTGAGAGAAATGAGTGCATACAAACCGGCTCTATAGCTCAGTTGGTTAGAGCGCCAGTCTAGTAAACTGGAGGTCGAGAGTTCGAATCTCTCTGGAGCCTTTCCTTTATTATCATTGGTAATATTGATTATTTCTTTAAAATTCTGAGAAATGAGTGCATACAAACCGGCTCCATAGCTCAGTTGGTTAGAGCGCCAGTCTAGTAAACTGGAGGTCGAGAGTTCGAATCTCTCTGGAGCCTTTCCTTTATTATCATTGGTAATATTGATTATTTCTTTAAAATTCTGAGAGAAATGAGTGCATACAAACCGGCTCTATAGCTCAGTTGGTTAGAGCGCCAGTCTAGTAAACTGGAGGTCGAGAGTTCGAATCTCTCTGGAGCCTTTCCTTTATTATCATTGGTAATATTGATTATTTCTTTAAAATTCTGAGAGAAATGAGTGCATACAAACCGGCTCTATAGCTCAGTTGGTTAGAGCGCCAGTCTAGTAAACTGGAGGTCGAGAGTTCGAATCTCTCTGGAGCCTTTCCTTTATTATCATTGGTAA
This sequence comes from Doryteuthis pealeii, assembly GCA_023376005.1. NCBI lineage: Eukaryota > Metazoa > Mollusca > Cephalopoda > Myopsida > Loliginidae > Doryteuthis > Doryteuthis pealeii. Next base: position 5,756,376 of record CM042158.1, on the reverse strand, counting down.
TATTGATTATTTCTTTAAAATTCTGATAAGAAATGAGTGCATACAAACCGGCTCCATAGCTCAGTTGGTTAGAGCGCCAGTCTAGTAAACTGGAGGTCGAGAGTTCGAATCTCTCTGGAGCCTTTCCTTTATATCATTGGTAATATTGATTATTTCTTTAAAATTCTGAGAAGAAATGAGTGCATACAAACCGGCTCATAGCTCAGTTGGTTAGAGCGCCAGTCTAGTAAACTGGAGGTCGAGAGTTCGAATCTCTCTGGAGCCTTTCCTTTATTATCATTGGTAATATTGATTATTTCTTTAAAATTCTGAGAGAAATGAGTGCATACAAACCGGCTCTATAGCTCAGTTGGTTAGAGCGCCAGTCTAGTAAACTGGAGGTCGAGAGTTCGAATCTCTCTGGAGCCTTTCCTTTATTATCATTGGTAATATTGATTATTTCTTTAAATTCTGAGAGAAATGAGTGCATACAAACCGGCTCCATAGCTCAGTTGGTTAGAGCGCCAGTCTAGTAAACTGGAGGTCGAGAGTTCGAATCTCTCTGGAGCCTTTCCTTTATTATCATTGGTAATATTGATTATTTCTTTAAAATTCTGAGAGAAATGAGTGCATACAAACGGCTCCATAGCTCAGTTGGTTAGAGCGCCAGTCTAGTAAACTGGAGGTCGAGAGTTCGAATCTCTCTGAGCCTTTCCTTTATTATCATTGGTAATATTCATTATTTCTTTAAAATTCTGATAAGAAATGAGTGCATACAAACCGGCTCCATAGCTCAGTTGGTTAGAGCGCCAGTCTAGTAAACTGGAGGTCGAGAGTTCGAATCTCTCTGGAGCCTTTCCTTTATTATCATTGGTAATATTGATTATTTCTTTAAAATTGTGAGAAGAAACGAGTGTATACTAACCGGCTCTATAGCTCAGTTGGTTAGAGCGCCAGTCTAGTAAACTGGAGGTCGAGAGTTCGAATCTCTCTGGAGCCTTTCCTTTATTATCATTGGTAATATTCATTATTTCTTTAAAATTCTGAGAAGAAACGAGTGCATACAAATCGGCTCTATAGCTCAGTTGGTTAAAGCGCCAGTCTAGTAAACTGGAGTTCGAATCTCTCTGGAGCCTTTCCTTCATCATCATTGGTAATATTGATTATTTCTTTAAAATTCTAAGAAGAAACGAGTGTATACAAATCGGCTCTATAGCTCAGTTGGTTAGAGTGCTAGTCTAGTAAACTGGAGGTCGAGAGTTCGAATCTCTCTGGAGCCTTTCCTTTATTATCATTGGTAATATTGATTATTTCTTTAAAATCTGAGAGAAATGAGTGCATACAAACCGGCTCCATAGCTCAGTTAGTTAGAGCGCCAGTCTAGTAAACTGGAGGTCGAGTGTTCGAATCTCTCTGGAGCCTTTCCTTTATTATCATTGGTAATATTGATTATTTCTTTAAAATTCTGATGAGAAATGAGTGCATACAAACCGGCTCCATAGCTCAGTTGGTTAGAGCGCCAGTCTAGTAAACTGGAGGTCGAGAGTTCGAATCTCTCTGGAGCCTTTCCTTTATTATCATTGGTAATATTGATTATTTCTTTAAAATTCTAAGAAGAAATGAGTGCATACAAACCGGCTCTATAGCTCAGTTGGTTAGAGCGCCAGTTCAGTAAACTGGAGGAAGAGAGTTCGAATCTCTCTGGAGCCTTTCCTTTATTATCATTGGTAATATTGATTATTTCTTTAAAATTCTGAGAAGAAACGAGTGCATACAAATCGGCTCTATAGCTCAGTTGGTTAGAGCGCCAGTCTAGTAAACTAGAGTTCGAATCTCTCTGGAGCCTTTCCTTTATTATCATTGGTAATATTGATTATTTCTTTAAAATTCTGAGAAGAAACGAGTGCATACAAATCGGCTCTATAGCTCAGTTGGTTAGAGCGCCAGTCTAGTAAACTGGAGGTCGAGAGTTCGAATCTCTCTGGAGCCTTTCCTTTATATCATTGGTAATATTGATTATTTCTTTAAAATTCTAAGAAGAAACGAGTGTATACAAATCGGCTCTATAGCTCAGTTGGTTAGAGCGCCAGTTCAGTAAACTGGAGGAAGAGAGTTCAAATCTCTCTGGAGCCTTCCTTTATTATCATTGGTAATATTGAGTATTTCTTTAAAATTCTGACAAGGATCGACAGTATACAAATCGGCTCTATAGCTCAGTTGGTTAGAGCGCCAGTCTAGTAAACTGGAGGTCGTGAGTTCGAATCTCTCTTGAGCCTTTCCTTTATTATCATTGGTAATATTGATTATTTCTTTAAAATTCTGAGAAGAAACGAGTGAATACAAACCGGCTCCATAGCTCAGTTGGTTAGAGCGCCAGTCTAGTAAACTGGAGGTCGAGAGTTCGAATCTCTCTGGAGCCTTTCCTTTATTATCATTGGTAATATTGATTATTTCTTTAAAATTCTGAGAAGGAACGGGTGCATACAAATCGGCTCTATAGCTCAGTTGGTTAGTGCGCCAGTCTAATAAACTGGAGGTCGAGAGTTCGAATCTCTCTGGAGCCTTTCCTTTATTATCATTGGTAATATTGATTATTTCTTTAAAATTCTGAGAAGAAACGTGTGCATACAAATCGGCTCTATAGCTCAGTTGGTTAGAGCGCCATTCTAGTAAACTGGAGGTCGAGAGTTCGAATCTCTCTGGAGCCTTTCCTTTATTATCATTGGTAATATTGATTATTTCTTTAAAATTCTGAGAAGGAACGAGTGCATACAAATCGGCTCTATAGCTCAGTTGGTTAGTGCGCCAGTCTAATAAACTGGAGGTCGAGAGTTCGAATCTCTCTGGAGCCTTTCCTTTATTATCATTGGTAATATTGAGTATTTCTTTAATATTCTGACAAGGATCGACAGTATACAAATCGGCTCTATAGCTCAGTTGGTTAGAGCGCCAGTATAGTAAACTGGAGGTCGAGAGTTCGAATCTCTCTGGAGCCTTTCCTTTATTATCATTGGTAATATTGATTATTTCTTTAAAATTCTGAGAAGAAACGAGTGCATACAAATCGGCTCTATAGCTCAGTTGGTTAGAGCGCCAGTCTAGTCAACTGGAGGTCGAGAGTTCGAATCTCTCTGGAGCCTTTCCTTATTATCATTGGTAATATTGAGTATTTCTTTAAAATTCTTAGAAGAAATCGGCTCTATATCTCAGTTGCTTAGACCGCCAGTCTAGTAAACTGGAGGTCGAGAGTTCGAATCTCTCTGGAGCCTTTCCTTTATTATCATTGGTAATATTGATTATTTCTTTAAAGTTCTGAGAAGAAACGAGTGCATACAAATCGGCTCCATAGCTCAGTTGGTTAGAGCGCCAGTTCAGTAAACTGGAGGTCGAGAGTTCGAATCTCTCTGGTACCTTTCCTTTATTATCATTGGTAATATTGATTATTTCTTTAAAATTCTGAGAAGAAACGAGTGAACACAATTCGACTCAATACCTCAGTTCGCTGTATTGCCAGTCTTGTAAACTGGAGGTTGACAGTTCCAAGCTTTCTGGAGCATTTTTTTCTTTCTTATTTCTCACAGTTTTTTAAAAGTAAATGCAGATAGTGTCTTTGTGTTTGAAGAAACGTAATCATTGTGCGCTCAGAATTTTCTTTTTACCGTCTCACTGGGAAAAAATGAATAAATTGATCAAAATAAATGAAATAAAAATGAAATAAAAGATATGTGCTTCATCCAACGCATGTACCCCCCTCCCCCAAAAAAGTTTTTATGGTGGAAAAATGGGAAGATACCATTTTCTAGATTATTTTTTATTTTGTATAGAATAGATCCCACATATCTATGAAAAAATAAAAAGAATGAACAAAGAAAAGCAGGTTCCTCTATTCAAAATTCAACGTGAATATAATGTCCTGTTGGGATGGACGTGAATCCGATCCATAGGGGGCTGCTGTATAAAAACAGCAGCCCGTGAGAAAATCTCTCTCTTTCTCTGGGTCTGGCAACCACTGCACATGTGTTAGGCGCTTTGTGTCTCTGCCCCTTAAATGGGGTAGGGGCTTGGTCCCCCCAGCAAACTATCAGTAAGTGACTAATTTCTATATGTAACTCTGTATCACCCTTATAGGACTTAGTCCTTCATTCTTTATGTATGTTTCTGTATCCGTTCTATATCTATATAAATCTTGTACCTTGTCATGAGTATGTGTATACCTGTCATGTATGTATTTTCTCCACATGCTCACAGAATAAAGTCTATGTTTGTTATATATAATTTCTTTGTCGGATTAATTCATGTACACATATGTACCCACGCTGGAAGGTTACTTTGAACCTTTTTGTAACATATAAGAACATTTACATCTTATAGTACATTTTATTGACATCCTCCCTAAAATATAAAATTTCCAACTAAAACTAAGAATTTTCCTTGAAGAACAATTATTCACTTTATCTACCCCACCCCACCGCTTTAAAAAAAATTCCCCAAATGTAAGAGGTCCATAAAAACAAACACTTGATTACAATTTGTTTTAGAAACGGGTTACAAAAATATATATCTCCATTGACTTTTAAAAAATAATACAAAAATGAATCGCATTAATTATAATAGCTGATTAAATTAATCAAAGAAAGAAAAAAACAAAAAAATGTGGCTTCCAAAATTTTGAATTGATTTTTTTTGGCGCCAAAATTTCCTTTTTATTACAGAAGTACCAAATATCTTATCAAAATCTGAAAGATTTGCTGATATCTTTTGGTTTAATAAAATCGACACTTTGTTGATATCAAGGTTATTGTTAATACTTTACTAAAATGTTGGATAATTTTCATTTTCAAAACTAATTCAAATTAATTAAATAGATTATTTAAGGTCAATTTTTCGTCTAAGTCGAACAGATGTAACATAAGTAAAAAAAAGAAAAAGAAAAAAAAAAAGCAAATAATATTACATATGTAATTTATTTTTAATACATTTTAAACAATTAGATTTTGCTAAAAAATGGCCAAGTGAAGATTTATGATGAACTCAAAACAAAACCTTTAATAACAATTGTAAAATATTTCTAAAAGTTTCTTATTAGACACAAAATTGACAGTCCCTATATTTTCGAGTTTCATGACAATTACTTAATAAAAAATATTGTTGGAGAATCCGGGCATCGATCCCGGTACCTCTCACATGCTAAGCGAGCGCTCTACCATCTGAGCTAATTCCCCGTCAACAATGTATGTCGTATTTAGATAGGATCAAGTCAGTAGCAACGGGAACAGTGGGGCCATTTTATTCATTATCCCAAGTCATGCAGAAAATTATCGGTCCACAATCACCAACATTATCCGCGTTGGTTGGTGATGAAGTTGAATAAATAATCACTCATCGGTTCCATAACTCAGTTGGTTAAAACCGTCAGTTTTGTAAAGTGGAAGTTGACGATCTGAATCAAATTGAAGCCTTTTTTTTAGACAAAAGACAAAAGATAAAAAAACAATATCTAATAATAATAATAATAGTAGTAGTAATAGTAATAGTAATAATAGTAGTAGTAATAGTAATAATAGTAGTAGTAATAGTAATAATAGTAGTAGTAATAATAATAACGATAATATTAATAATGATGATAATAATGATAATATTAATAATGATAATAATAATAATGATAATATTATTAATAATAATAATGATAATATTAATAATGATGATAATAATAATAATGATAATATTATTAGTAATAATAATGATAATATTATTAGTAATAATGATAATATTTATAATATTAGTATTAATATTATCATTATGATAATATTAATAATATTAGTAATAATGATAATAATAATAATAATGATATTAATAATGATAATGATAATAATAATAATAATGATATTAATGATATTAATAATGATAATGATAATAATAATAATAATAATGTTAATAATACTAATATTAATGATAATATTAATAATAATGTTAATAATACTAATATTAATGATAATATTAATAATAATAATATAAATATTAATAATAATAATATAAATATTAATAATAATAATAATAATATCAATGATAGTATTATTAATATTAATATAATGATATAAATAATAATATTAATAATAACAATAATAAAAGTTATTTTTAAAATAAGTTTCAGGATTTGAAATAAAGAAAACCAAAACATGGGAGAATTAAGGCATCGATCACGGTAACCCGTTACATGCTAATCAAACGCTTAATCATCTGAGCTAATTTCCACTTGACAGAAATTCTGTATTTAGATGAAATGAAGTCAGTAGCAATGGGAACAGTTGGACCATTTTATTCATTATCCCAAGTGATGCGGAAAATGACCACTTCACAATCACCAACACTAAAATCAACATTGTATCTGTAAATCGTATTCAAGATGACTGGTAATATGACACAGGTGTTGAACTATAGTGAATGATTCCACTTCATACCTCACAGGTAAATTCCAGTTAATATTGTACATTGTATTTAGTTAATTTCAAGTCTGTAGCAATCGGAACAGTTGGACCACTTTATTCATTATATCAAGTCATGTGGAAAATGACCGCTCCAAGATCACCAATACTAAAATCAACATTGTTATCAAGAAATAGTATCTGCATTAACTGATAATAAGATAGTTGTGTAGTCAAATTGTATACGGTCCGGCTCCATAGCTCAGTTGGTTAGAGCGCCAGTCTAGTAAACTGGAGGTCGAGAGTTCGAATCTCTCTGGAGCCTTTTTTTTTCTTTTCTTGTTATACATTATTTCATAAGTAAATTCAATTAGAATGTGCCGATAATAGGAATTTCTTTTTTTATGACATTGCTTAAGAAAAAATTAATAAATAGATAAAAAATAAAGGAAGGAACAAGTCGAAACCTTGATTGGCTCGAAAGTTTCAGTTGCTTAGAGCACCATATATGTAAAAAGGCGAACAAGAGTTCGAATCCTGCCAGGGCTTTCGTTGGATTATTGGATTTTACGGCATGTCAATCCTTGTTGGGTTATTTTATGCCGGAGACGTTTGGTTTTATTCCTTCTTATTGGATATTCAATTTTTTAAAACTTTTGAAATACATTTTTAAACTTTTTTTCTATTTAACCCATAGATAGGTTGGTTGATTGGTTGGTTAGATTTTACGGCATGTCAACCCTTGTTGGGTTATTTTATGCCGGAGACGTTTGGTTTTATTCCTTCTTATTGGATATTCAATATTTTAAAACTTTTAAAAAATACATTTTTAAACTTTTTTTCTATTTAACCCATAGATAGGTTGGTTGATTGGTTGGTTAGATTTTACGGCATGTCAACCCTTGTTGGGTTATTTTATGCCGGAGACGTTTGGTTTTTATTCCTTCTTATTGGATATTCAATATTTTAAAACTTTTAAAATACATTTTTTAAACTTTTTTTCTATTTAACCCATAGATAGGTTGGTTGATTGTTGGTTAGATTTTACGGCATGTCAACCCTTGTTGGGTTATTTTATGCCGGAGACGTTTGGTTGTATTCATACTTGATAGGTGCACAATTTTTTAAAACTCATTTTTCTCTATTCGACCAATAGATGGTACCCTAACATATATTACCATTCCGTGTCAGTGGACCTAAGAGTAATGGCGACTCCACATTCCCCAGAACTTCATCATCAGATAAAGTTTAATGTCATGCCCAGGACATTAAGAACCTCAGGCATCACCTTCTCGCTCATATATGATAAAAAAGAATTGGGGCTTGCCATAAGGGCCATAGGGTTGGGACAATCATATAGGTGCTAGGCCTTAACGTGACCAGCCGATTGACGGGGGGCCTTTGTAGTTAAATCGAACTTAACTAAATTCCACCATCGTATGTCACACCGCCGAAAGAAAAAATACCAAACACCAGAGAATTAATCGAATTTAATGAAATTTTCAGTGTTGATATATTAATGAATATAATATATAATTCACCAGTTATTTTATTTAAAAACTTTAACAGTTTTTCAGGTCAGATAACTTTGAACCACGTATCTTTGGGAATCTGTGTTAAACCTCAAAGATACGTGGTTCAAAGTTAACTGACCTGAAAAAATGTAAGAGTTTTCAAATAAAATAACTGGTGCATTATATCTTTTATTCATTAATATATCAACACTGAAAATTTCATTAAATTCGGTTAATTTCCTGATTTTTTAATATTTTTTTCTTTCGGCGGGGTGACATACGATGATGAAATTTGTCCGTTAAGTTCAATCAAGGCCCTCTAAGATATCAGATATTATTTAAGGTCATATACATATTTAAGGTGTATATCTTAGAAGGCGCTGGTTCAATTCAACCGCTTTTGTTATGTTCTGTTGAGAATTTTAGAAGTAAAGTTAAAGTGTTGATGTATCAGAAATACTTGATAGGAAAAACAACTTAAACAACAATGTTCAATTATAGAATACATATGAAAAAATAGAAAAATAGAAAAAAACATCTAATAATGATAATAATAAAAGCTAAACTTTAAAAAAAGTTTTAGAATCTAAAATTAAAAAAAAAGTTTAACAATCTAAAATTTAAAAAAAACTTGAACAATCTGAGCAAATTCCACATCAATTTCATGGTTGATATTTTGATCTCATCAATTCAGTAAAAACGGGAACAATTGGACCTCTTTATTCTCTATCCCAAGTCATGCAGAAAATGACCGCTCCACAATCACCAACACTAAAATCAACAATGTTATCTAAAGATGAATTGACGATAAAGATGAATATATAGTCACTCATCGGCTCTATATCTCAGTTGGTTTGAACGTCAGTCTTGTAAACTGGAGGTCGAGGGCTTGAGTTCCTCTGGAGCACTTTTTTCTTATTTGTTTAATTTTAGAACATGAAACCCCCCCCCCGAAATTTAAGCACCCCCCCAAAAACAACAAAAAACCCCAAAAAACAATATCTGATAATAATAATAATAATAAAAGCTAAACTTAAAAAATAAGTTTGTGAATTTAAAATAAATGTATATCTAATAGTAATATAAGCTAAACATAAAAAATGTTTGAAAATTTAAAATAAATAAAAAAGTATTGGAGAATCCGGGCATCGATCCCGGTACCTCTCACATGCTAAGCGAGCGCTCTACCATCTGAGCTAATTCCCCGGTGACTTCCTAAGACACATTTATATATCATGACTGTTAGTAGCAATGGGAAAAATTGGACCCTTCATTATCATTTATCATTAAGTTAGAATTTCGTGACAGTAACTTCGAGAATTCTTCCTTTATGAAGACAATTATAAACAAATAAATAAAAAATAAATAAAATGAATAAAAGATAAAAAATAAAATAATGAAATAAATTAATTTAAAATAATAAATGAATAAACAAAACAAATAAATGGAATTAATAAATAGAAAAAAGTTAATAAAAAACTAATATCTAATAATAACAACAGCCACAACAACAACAACTACAATAATAACAATAATAATAATAATGATGATGATAATAATGATAATAACAATAATAATAATGATGATGATGATATTAATATTAATAACAATAATAATAATAATTAAAAGCTAAATCTAAAACAATGAGAATTTAAAATAAAGAAAACCAAAAATTTACGTTGGAGAATCCGGGCATCGATCCCGGTACCTCTCACATGCTAAGCGAGCGCTCTACCATCTGAGCTAATTCCCCGTCGACAACGGATGTCATGTTTAGATAGAATCAACTCAGTAACAATGGAAACCTCCACGTTGTAATTGTATCATTATATGTATATATATATGTCTTCCAGCAACGAAATTCAGCTTAGTGTTCTGGAGGCCCTATACATTTCCAAATACCAGCCTACTTTGTGCACACCCCCCCAAAAAAAAAGTATTTCCATCAACTATTATTATTCGAAAAAAAAAAATCCTTTCAACTTTAACGTTTCGCGCGGGGGAAGAAGTAGCAGAACCCCCTCACATGGTTCGTAATGTGAGGAGGGGATGAAGACGTGAGTTTTTTGGGGTTTTTCCCTCTCACCCTCCCTTGATTCGTTGGTTATTAATCCAATTTGTTCGTCTTTCAACATTTCTTAAGTGAATTTCTATGAAGAGATTGACCCCCCCCCCAAAAAAAAAATAAAATTAAGACATAAGGTTTCCCCTAGCTTTTCTTTTTAGAAATTCAATATTTTACAATGTATACGCTTTTTCGCTCCTTAATATATGTCTTTGTACATTTTAACGTACATAAAACCCCTTTTTGTAGCAATTATATGATCGTCGTCTTTTCAACCTCACCTTTTATCTTCTCTTTGTTTCATACTACTTGTAAATTGTTCCCCTACATTCTATAGAGGTCTTACATTTCCTTTAATTCTAATTTTTATACATTATCCCAAGTCATGACCATGTAGCGATTGTCTGTCCCTATTTGGTCTGGAAGAGTTATCTTTCCTTGTTTTCAGGTTTTGACCGCCAGGGGTGCTGACTATTCAATCAGGGAAGCGCTAAGTTTGAACCCTCTTCTCTCCGGGACAGCAAACAGCACACATAGTTTAGACATCGTATCTATACCTTTTATGTAAGGGGGTTTCTCCCCCAGCCGTCATAAGTAAGTGACATTACTTCATGGACTTTCCATCACTTCTACTTTCTTTATAATATATTTATATATCTTCTTTATACACTTCTTTGTTCATTGTCTCATTATGTATCTATTATGTATCTCTTTTGTGTGTACCTTTAATTAGTATATGGATTCTTGTTAAATGTAGTTCTATGTGCTCATCTATTAAAGTCTGTTTGTTACACTTCACTGCTTCTTTGTCGGAATATACTTGTACTTATACGTACCCACGTTGAAGGTCTCTAAGCGTTCCAACCAACTATAATACCCTTTAAACCCAACAACCACTCCACGATTACTAACACTAAAATCAACAATGGAATCTAGAAATTGAATCTGCGTCAACTGATGATAATATACTTGTGTTAAAATGGAATATTCTATTCGGGGTAATTTTCATCTTTAGTTGGCTAAATTCCTAGCATGAAATTGTGCGTGTGCATTATCTGAAATGAACTTAATTGTTATTAAGAACACATTTTATTATATTTTTGCGTTAAAGCATGCAGTTGTATTGTTTTCGAAAAAGATTTGTTTATTTCGCACGGAGACTTTCTAAATGGCTACCGGCTTGTTTCAAAGTGAAAGTCAAGGGAGGTTACTCTAATTGCCTTATTTGCTAGGAAATTAGCCAACTAAAGGTGAAAATTACCCTATTCGGCTCCATACCTCACTAGGTTAAAGCGCCTGTCTAATAAACTGGAGGTTCGAATCTCTCTGGAGCCATTTTTTCTTATTTTGTCATAGAGTGTTTTAAAAATAAATTCATGGAATGCCTGTGTGTGATAAATACTTATTATTCTGCCTTCTTACTTTTGCGAAGGAATTGGACAGAAGTTCATCCAAACGGCGTCTAAAGAATATAAATAAAACAATAAAAACTTGAGAAAAGTATTAAAAAAAAAAAAAAATTCCTGGAGAATCCGGGCATCGATCCCGGTACCTCTCACATGCTAAGCGAGCGCTCTACCATCTGAGCTAATTCCCCTACATAGTCTTCCTTTAGATATTATCAAGTCAGTAGCAATGGGAACAGTTGGACACTATTAATACAATTCATGCAGTAAATGACCGTTAGCGATAAAATGTGTCATAAAGTGAGGCTGATTCAGTGTCAGGCTCCATAGCTCAGTTGGTTAGAGCGCCAGTCTAGTAAACTGGAGGTCGAGAGTTCGAATCTCTCTGGAGCCTTGTTTTGCTTCGAAATTGTTATAAAATATTTCAAAAAATAATATTAGTTAGTAGGAATGAGGACTGTTTGACCATTTTATTCATTATCCCAAGTCATGCGGAAAATGACCACTTCACAATCACCAACACTAAAATCAACATTGTTATCTGTACATCGTATTCAAGATGACCGGTAATATGACACAGGTGTTGAACTATAGTGAATGATTCCACTTCATACCTCACAGGTAAATTCCAGTTAATATTGTACATTGTATTTAGTTAATTTCAAGTCAGTAGCAATCGGAACAGTTGGACCACTTTATTCATTATATCAAGTCATGTGGAAAATGACCGCTCCAAGATCACCAACACTAACATCAACATTGTTATCAAGAAATAGTATCCGGGTTAACTGTAGATAATATACTTGTGTTGACACGGTATACACGGTCCGGTTCATTAGAGCGCATGTCTAATAAACTGGAGGTTCAAATCTCTCTGGGGATTTTTTTTTTCTTATTTGTCATGAAGCGTTTTATGTTAGAAAAAGAAAAGGTTCTGAAAACACTTATCTATAATCTTCGAAGGTGAGAAGAACTCGAAGAGTGTCTTATATATATATATATATATATATGAAAGTAAAGGTTAGGGTTCGAATAACACACAGAGAGCAGTTTCCTGTCTATAACTCTGTTGATGAGGCATAATATGCGCAAATGTACATACAGAGATTGACTTTTCTCAATTTGTCTAGCCTTACATTTGAACAGATATGCCCGCCTAAATTCATTAATTATCAACTAATTAATTTTCAAAATTAGGTATGACTTCAATTAAGCACATATTCTCCCAAATATATATATTATATATATATATATATATATATATATATATTATATATATATATATATATATATATATATTTGTTATTAACGCTTTTCTATCGCTTTGATTGGTTGAAGAGATAATACTTACGAGTTTAGGGAGTCTGTCTTATTTTTGTTCGAGTAATCGTGTTTGCCAGCACGACCAAGCAGCGAAGGCATTCGATCATTTTTCCTTCTTTATTTAAATACAATTACGGGACCAACAGAGGTTTAGGTCTTATCGAACTTCTTTAAAGATCGCAACAAGCCATTATTGCAAATAAGGTAAGTCGAGTTTTTCCTTCTTCCTAAGGTTGTAGATAGTTTGATATAATCTAGTTCGCCTCTGATTTGGTCGGTTGCTTTACTGCCGCTGGTATGCGCATGAAGAACACTCACGCTTCTTATTGATGTCATTAAGTTTATTTCAATAAACACCCTGAAATTGCACAAGGAAGAAAAAAATGACATTCAATAAAAAGATAACAGCAAATACTTTTCAAAATAAATAGAGAACAAGAAAGAAATGGCACAAATTCTTACCGTGTCGCTTGTCCGAACCAGCAGTGTAAACTAAGTAGGGTTGGTATATATATATATATATATATATAATATATATATATATATATATATGTGTGTGTGTGTGTGTGTTGAAAAGAGAAATAAAGGGAAGAATGTATAGAATGGATAAAATAGGATATTTTAATCAATTTTATTGATTAAAATATTCTATTATATCCATTCTATATTTTATTCATTCTGTACTTTCTTTCTCTTTTCAACATACCGCCGGATTCACTTCAATTTTCATTTTACACACACACACACACATATATATATATATATATATACCAACTCCTCCGCACGAGCTGGATGTGACACAAGGTCAATTTCTTAAGCGGGGTTCAACAGAGTTTTCCTTCTCCTAGACCGGTTGCCTAACCAAGGTTAAAGAGCCCAATCTGCCCTACTCTTTTCCCATAGCTGGAGGGAGTAGAATTCATATATTTCCCAAGGGTATTAGCGCTAAGTGAAATGCAATTACCACGTCCAGGATTTGAACTCGGGGCGACGAGTCCATTTCCTATGACTTTAACCATTACACCACGCACTTCCACAGGGTTGGCATATCATTTTCTCTTACCCATTTCACTTTGGGTCTCATAGACCGCAGTAATTAATGGTCAGCATAAAATGGTATTTATAAAACCCACTAAATTACTCTAAGACTGAATATCAATAAACAAAACAACAAAATAAATAGATTCTCTGCTTCTCTCTTAAAGAATCTGGTAGAAAACAATCAGATTTTAAAACGGTCACAATTGTTTTCCTATCAATATGTTCTGAAGAAGATTTTTAGATGAAATCGAAATATTGGCAATATTAACAATGCAAAGTTGTTAAAATAAATTCAATTAAACAACATCTGTGTTTTTTCATATCATTTTATTTATATATATATATACCGTCGGATTCATTTCCTTACTCTTAACTAAAAATAACTATAAAAAAAATAAGGCATAAGTAACAGGTCAATTTAGCAACAGTTACAGGTTGCTTTCCCGCTACATTAAAAAGTAAATCCACGGAGTGTCTGTGTGTCATAAATACTTATTATTCTGCCTTCCTACTAGTGTGAAATAATTGGGCTGAAGTTCAATCAAACGGTGACGAAGGATATAAATAAAACAATAAAAACTCGAGAATATAAAAATAAAAAATATATATTTGTAGTTACATCATTTCCTTTTTATTTAGAAAATATCCAAGACGAAAAAAAAGACGAAAATAAATATTCAATCCCATAAACTCATAGTTACAGATATTCGCATTAAATTTATTTATAGTTAAAAAAAACAAAAAAAATTTCCTGGAGAATCCGGGCATCGATCCCGGTACCTCTCACATGCTAAGCGAGCGCTCTACCATCTGAGCTAATTCCCCACTGATGACCCGTTCACTCTTTAGATATAATCAAATAAGTAGCAATGCGAACAGTGGGCCTCTTTATTCACTATCCTAAATCATGCAGAAAATGACCTCTTCACGACCGCCAAAAATTAAAATCAACGTAATCTATAAATAGAATTCGCACTGACCGATCATAAAAAGTTTACTCTAAATCACGGGGTCCAGTGGCATCGGCCGTGGACCTTACAAGCTAACATCATTGATCCCAGGGGGCCATCTCCCCAGGCAACACCGGTCCCCTCGATTTAAAGGGGCAGAGCTGGGTTTATTGTCCAGTACCTGAGGTGCCCCCCTTGTGAGTAATGCCGAAGGGATCAACGCATTTTTGCACCCGTCACCCATGATTCACGACTCGTAGGTGGTCCCACATTAATAGGGCCTTGTGCTTAACCCGTACGCGTGGGATACGTGGTAAATATCAAGTTTACTCGAAAGCAGTTTTGGTGTCTTAATGTCTGACTCTAGAGTTTAGTTTGTTAGAAAAACATTTTTCCAGGCTTTTTTTTCTATAAAAATGAAATCCTTAATAGATAAAGAGCAGAAAATCTAATCAAAATTGGATAATTCTCTGATTTTTGGTAATTGTTTTAGAACTAAAACGAAAATTCTTTTTTTATTACGCCACTTAACAGATTTTGAACATACCTACTTGTTGCAAACTACTCATGTCCTTTATTAAAATAATAATAATAATAATAATAATAATAATAATAATAATAATAACACTGCACTGCTGCAATCTGCTAGAATACTCAGAAGAGTCCTGGAGACCTGAGGAGACTTGCTGTCACTCAGACACCAGTGAAAGACCATCAGCTAACACTGATGTGAAAACTCAAAAGGAGCAAATAATAATAATACTGGAGACCTGGCCAGTATTGCCACTCATACCATCAGCTAATCTGAAAAATTCAATAATAATAATAATAATAATAATATGGACTAGAAAACAAAAACGGGAAGAAAAACAATTATATGGACACTTCAAACGACAAATCGGAGAGGTTGCACATGAAAAAAAACCTGGACGTGGTTAAGAAAAGGAAACCTTAAAAGAGAAACTGAATCACTAATAATTGTTAGGACAAACTATATCAAAGCGAAAATTGATAAGACCCCCAAAAAAGTAAATGTAGACTATGCGGTAATAGAGATGAGACCGTAAACCATGTACTATGCGAATGTAGCAAACTAGCACAACGGGAGTACAAAACTAGACACGACTGGGTTGGGGAGGTGATCCACTGGGAATTATGCAAAAAATTAAATTTTGACCATGCAAAAAAATGATATATGCATAAACCAGAATCTGTTCTTGAGAACGAAACGCATAAAATTCTCTGGGACTTTGAAATAAAAACGGATCACCTTATCCCAGCAAGAAGATGTTCATTAACAAAAAAGAAAGAACTTGTCAACTGGTGGATTTTGCAGTTCCAGCAGATCACAGGGTGAAACTAAAGGAAAATGAAAAAATGGACAAATATCTGGATCTTGCCAGAGAACTGAAGTTATGGAACATGAAAGTGAAAGTGATATCAATTGTAGTTGGTGCACTTGGAACGGTCCCAAAAAGATTGGAAAAGGGTTTGGAAAATCTGGAAATCAGAGGAAGGATTGATACCATCCAGAACACTGCACTGCTGCAATCTGCCAGAATACTCAGAAGATTCTTTGAGACCAGGGTAAATAATAATAATAATAATAATAATAATAATAATAATAATAATAATAATCTATATATTGATATGCTACTAGTATCTACATAGGTGTGTCAAGCCCTGTCATTACATCAGATAAATAAAGGACCACATCGTTGTAACTGTGAAGAAAGAAAGGGAACCAAACCAAAAGTACGTGCTACACATCAGATGGAAAAAGAAAGTAAATAAGTAAATAAAGCTGATAATGAAATAGAAAAAAAAAAAAAAAGAAAAGAAAAAAGAAAGAGCAAGTTTGAAAAAATAAAGGAAAAGGATGAGAGAAAAAAAGAAAGAAAAATTAAGTTAAATTTCACCAGGAGTTATTATATTTTTTTACCTATTGAACTATTTGCGATAGCTCTTAAGTAAACATATTAAGCGTTGTAATAGTGGAATTATTATACCGTAGTATATCCACAATCCTTGCGAATTAAACTATCTTTAAAAAAAAAAAAGAATTAAAAATACTGGAGAATCCGGGCATCGATCCCGGTACCTCTCACATGCTAAGCGAGCGCTCTACCATCTGAGCTAATTCCCCATTGATAATATCTAATTTATTTACACGATACGATTGAGATCGCGTCAGTAGCAATTGATAACAGTTGGACCACTTTATTTATTATTCAAAGACATTCAGAAAATGACCGCTTCACGATCACTAAAATCAATAATGTAATCTGTATAATAAAATATCAGTTGTAAAACAGTGAACTTGCGCTGTCTGGCTCCATAGCTCAGTTGGTTAGAGCGCCAGTCTAGTAAACTGGAGGTCGAGGGTTCGAATCCCCCTGGAGCCTTTTAATCCAATTTCCTCTAATTTGTTATAAAATATTTTAAATATTAATTCCAATGATGTTTTTATTGGCAGAAATAAGCCTAAAAATGCAAAGTCATCGTTCTGTTTTCTATTACATAGCAAAATTAAATAGATACATTGGTACCTTGACTTCAGAGTTTAAATCCAGAAAAAACCCACACAATCTTCCTGCTCTAGCGCTTTCGAAAAGGGGATAGACTCTCTCGCTGTCCGACTGATACTGATGATAAGCCACTCCGCCATCTTTACTTTTATAATACACAGAAACCATTAAATGTCTTATATAAATTCTAAATGAAGGTTTCAAATTCGTTTGTGGTTCTTCTGACATCGATATTTTCTAGAAAAATGAGATGAGGATAATATAAGTATTATGGACTCTCTCGTCGATTTTCGACGCATGATGGTGCATCAAGATCAGGAATTTTGAATTCTCCTAGACTGGTACCTACCCAAGGCTGAAGGGCCCAGTCTGCCCTACATTTAACCCATAGACCTTTCCCAAGAGCATTGTGAAATGCCAACAGCTTCGTCTAGAATTGAACTCGAATCGACGAGTCCATTTTCCACGACTCTAACCACTAGAGGAGTATAATAAGTGTATAATAAGTACCACCAATTTTCTCTGTGAAACGTACCCCCTATATTTAACACAATGAAACTTGCATAAAGGTTAATATTATCTTATTTTTTTTTGTCCATTCAAAAGAAGAAACATAAAAAAAAACTCCTGATGATCTAAAAAAAATTTTTTTCAGCTTACGGAAATAATGAAAATTATAAGCGAAAAACAATGTTTAAATTTTTGCACCGTTAAATCAATTGAAATTTAACGTTGCCAAAAACAAGTTATGACTAGAGGCTTTTTTAAAAATTCTATGAAAAATCAATTAATGTTCCGATTTTCAAGAAAATGTCCATAATTACTTAGAATTCGATGAAGTACGTCTTTCCTAAAATATATTAAGGGAAATATTTTTTTACGAGATCTACCCCACTATTTTATTTTATGAAATATTTAAAAAATGAACCGACAAAAAACGATTTTTACTGTTTTTCTATAAAAATAAGAGTCTGAATAATTATATCAGAAGGTGTTTATAAGTTTCAATGCCAGAATTTTTTTTTTAGTAAAAGAACCATGAATTCTGCTAAAAATATCAATAACGAAACTGACCGTGTTGTAAAAAACGGACTGTTTCATTATTTTTCAAGATAACGGGAAGTAATTTTTCCCCAGTCGGATAATTTGATCTTTGAATTAACTGTTTTTATTTGTAACAACTCTTTATGTTCGTTGTTTCTTTTTTGCAAGATTTTAAAATTAAAGTTAAAAATATAACGTTTCTTCCTTCAATATGGCTTAAACTGATCACGTGACGTATTTTGGTGGTACCTAGTGTATAACTATAGAGATTAAAACACAAAAAAATAAAAATGTCATGTTTTCCCAACTAATCAAAATCTTGCGACAATAACTTTGAGAAATGTTGCTTTATGAAAACACTTATAGAAATATAAAAAGGAAAAAATGAAAATAAATGAAAGAGAAAAAAATAAATGAAAATAATATAAAAAATAAATAAAAAGATAAATAAATAAAAAATAAATGAATAGAATAAAAATAAATAAAAACAATTAATAATGATAATGGTGATAATTACAAAAATTAAACATTAAAAAATTGAGAATTTAAAATAAAGAAAAACAAAAACTTGCGCTGGAGAATCCGGGCATCGATCCCGGTACCTCTCACATGCTAAGCGAGCGCTCTACCATCTGAGCTAATTCCCCGTTGTCTACATGGTCTTCCTTTAGATATTATCAAGTAGCAATGGGAACAGTTGGACACTATTAATACAATTCATGCAGTAAATGACCGTTAGCGATAAAATGTGTCGTAAAGTGAGGCTGACTCAGTAACTGGCTCCATAGCTCAGTTGGTTAGAGCGCCAGTCTAGTAAACTGGAGGTCGAGAGTTCGAATCTCTCTGGAGCCTTGTTTTGCTTCGAAATTGTTATAGAATATTTTTAAAAAATGATATTGGATATATCCATATCAGAAATAAAACCCGAAAAGTAAGTTTAAAGCAGTTGTATTTCTGGATGTTTTCTTTTTTATTAATAAAACAAATAAATAATTGCTAAAATGACGCTTTTTTTCACCTTTCAAGATATGTAGAGAATGGAAAGTCATGTTTTTTTAATTGAATTGATTTGGAAGAAAATAGGTCGGAAAATTAAAACGGAAAGGTTTTTGGTGGTACCCAATGACAGTTTAACGTCTATGAATTAAGATTTTGCGAATTGGGTTACGGTTTTAGGGGATTAAGGTTGTTTTTCCTCAGTTTAAACCTCTGGGCTACCATAGTTTTAAAATATTTCGTGGAAATAGTTTCTGAACAAGAACAACAGTAACTTTTTTAAACGGACTTTTTTTCAGCGTGTTATGAGAAAAAAAAAATAAAAAAAGAAAAGAAAAGAAAAAAAAAGGCAATTAGATTGATATAAAATATAAACATGTAAGTAATCTTTCTGTAGTTTGTTTATTTAATGTTTTTAATTATTGATTTTTAAGAAGAAAGTGTTAAAAATGTTTTAAACGTGTTTTGTTTTCAAGTACGTAACACTCATCTTCTGTCATAATTTGTTGGCGAATTTAATATTGATGTTACTGATGCTCATTATGTTACTATTCTTCGACTGAAACTAAAATTGAACCTTAAATAATCAATTTTATTAATTAATTCTAATTCTTATTTTCAAGTGAAAAACGCGACTTTTTGGCATTGCCGAATATATGTATTTGTTAGATTTTGCTATGTCATAAAAATTACCCAGAAAAATGACGGCTTTAAACTTTTTTTCGGATTTTATTTCTGACACAGACATATCTGATATTATTTCAAAAGTAAGTTATACCAAGGCTCCAGAGGGATTCGAACCCTCGACCTCCAGTTTACTAGACTGGCGCTCTAACCAACTGAGCTATGGAGCCAGACGGTGTGTGAAAGCTACTTTAAGACCCTTTTTATAGCTGGTGGTCATTTTCAGCATGTGTCTGGATAACGAATAAAGTGTCCAACTGTTCCCATTGCTACTGATTTCATGAAATCTAAATATAGAAAATGTCGTCAACGGGGAATTAGCTCAGATGGTAGAGCGCTCGCTTAGCATGTGAGAGGTACCGGGATCGATGCCCGGATTCTCCAATGTATTTTTTGGTTTTCTTTATTTTATATTCTCATTGTTTTAGATTTAGCTTTTAATTATTATTATTATTATTATTATTATTATTATTATCATCATCATAATCATTATTATTATCATCATCATCATTATTATCATTATTATTATTATTGTTATTATTGCTGTTGTTGTTGTGGCTGTTGTTATTATTAGATATTAGTTTTTTATTAACTTTTTTCTATTTATTAATTCCATTTATTTATTTTGTTTATTTATTATTCTAAATTAATTAATTTTATTTTTTGTCTTTTATTCATTTTATTTATTGTTTATAATTGTCTTCATAAAGGAAGATTTCTCGAAGTTACTGTCACGAAATTCTAACTTAAGGGTCCAATTTTTCCCATTGCTACTAACAGTTTGATATATAAATGTAACTTATGCAGCCAACGGGGAATTAGCTCAGATGGTAGAGCGCTCGCTTAGCATGTGAGAGGTACCGGGATCGATGCCCGGATTCTCCAATATTTTTTTTCATTCTAAATCCTCGAATATTTATAGTTTAGCTTTTATTATTATTATTATTATTATATTTCATCATTATTATTATTATAATATATTGATTTTAAACAAAATTTCTGTGGGTGATTCATTCTTTGTCATTTGTATGAAAAAATTTCCAGACCCTAATTTTTACATTTCATGAAAGACACATGAAAAAAAAAAAAAAAAAAAAAAAAATCAGAATCCGAAAAATTACTTGAAAATTTAAAAGTTATTTTTTTTTAATCGATAAATATTTTTTGTTTCGCGTTTTCTGTTTTTGTAATTTCAAAAACAATATTTTTCTTTGGAAAAAAAAAGTATTTTCTCTGATTCGATTGACGTATTGTTATTTACTTAAAAATAAATAGTGAATTTTAAACGTCTGAAATTTAGGATGTTGCAAGCAATATATTTATCATGAATTAAGATTTATTTAATCTATTTAGAATTTATGATTAAAAAAAAAAAAAAACTATTTTCCGAGTTTTTTTTTATATATATTTAAAAAAGAAATTTTTTATTGAAATTATTTGTAACGATTGTTCTTTTTCGTTTACTTTAGACAGATAATTGCTTAAGTAAAAATCTGTTTTTCTCCTTCTTACTTCAAAATACCCAATTTTCACTCTGGGAACAGCAACAACTGTTTTATTGCGCGTGTCCTTGTTGTTTTGCTATTTTCTCACGTATTTTGGCTACATAGTGTAACTGTGCTGTATGGAATTGACACGTATTTGTTTCCATTATTTTTTTTTCATTCTCACAGATTGTTTTGAACGTCGGAAAACATCATTGTAAGATGGTAACATTCCTATATTAAAATTGGAAGGCTTAGAGTAACCTCCCAACGTGGGTACAGGTGTGTACATAAATCACCCGACCAAAGGTGTAAAACGATAACAGACTTTTTATTCCGTGAGCGAAGGAGGAAATGCATTCAAGGCAAAGATATACAAAACAGATTCATAATGCTCTATTAGAGGAAAGAGGTGTAGGACTTGCGTCGTAAGGAATGTCATTTACTCGTAGCTGGTTGGGGGCAAAGCTCCCCACCTAACGGGCAGAGACATCAGGCGCCTAACCCATGTGTACTCGTTGCCGGCCAGAGAGAGAGAGAGAGAGAGAGAGAGAGAGAGAGAGAGAGAGAGAGAGAGAGAGAGAGAGAGAGAGAGAGAGAGAGAGAGAGAGAGAGAATTCAGAATTCCCGCTCTTGGCCAAATACCAACGCCACCTATCAGCGAACACTGCAGCAAGGGAAGATAACCCTATTTGGACTTATGTCAACCCAGAATTAACGTTTTACTGACCCAACATCATTTATCCCCCTTTAATTCTCGTTTTTGAACATACCTAGTCTTAACCAATAGGAACTGAAAAAATAAAAAAGAAAAAAAATAGACGAATTTTATTTTCTAATTATCTTCATGAATATAAATCAAATCTTTATTATTTTTGCTCAAAGACCAAGCCCTGGTGATATTTAATGTGTATATATATTTACTTTGTCGTTAATTGTTTTGTTTTCGAAGTTTCCTCCGGACATACACATACACACAACTGTCCTTTATATATGTATAGATTAGAATTTTGAGATTATAACTTCAAGAAATCTAATGAACAATTATAAAAAATATATTAAAAAAAATGAATAACATAAATGAAAGATAAAAAATCTAATAAAAATATGAAAATCTAATAATAATAATAATAATAATAATAAAAGCTAAACCTAAAAAATGAGGATTTAAAATAAAGAAAAACAAAAAATAACATTGGAGAATCCGGGCATCGATCCCGGTACCTCTCACATGCTAAGCGAGCGCTCTACCATCTGAGCTAATTCCCCGTTGGCTTCATTAGTCACATTTACATATCATGACTGTTAGTAGCAATGGGAAAAATTGAACCCCTTCATTTTATCATTAAGTTAGAATTTCGTGACAGTAACTTCGAGAAATCTTCCTTTATGAAGACAATTATAAACAAATAAATAAAAAATAAATAAAATGAATAAAAGACAAAAAATAAAATAATGAAATAAATTAATTAAAATAAATAAACAAAATAAATAAATGGAATTAATAAATAGAAAAAAGTTAATAAAAAACTAATATCTAATAATAACAACAGTCACAACAACAACAACTACAATAATAACAATAACAATAATGATGATGATGATGATGATAATGATAATAATAATAATGATGATAATGATAATGATAATAATGATGATGATGATAATGATGATGATGATGATAATAATAATTAAAAGCTAAATCTTAAACAATGAGAATAAAGAAAACCAAAAAATTATATTGGAGAATCCGGGCATCGATCCCGGTACCTCTCACATGCTAAGCGAGCGCTCTACCATCTGAGCTAATTCCCCGTTGACGACAATTTCTATATTTAGCTTCTATGAAGTCAGTAGCAATGGGAACAGTTGGACACTTTATTCGTTATCCAGACTCATGCAGAAAATGACCACCAGCTATAAAAAGTGTCTTAAAGTGGCTTTCGTCAACCATCTGGCTCCATAGCTCAGTTGGTTAGAGCGCCAGTCTAGTAAACTGGAGGTCGAGGGTTCGAATCCCTCTGGAGCCTTTTTTTCCCTTTATATGAGGTCTTTTTTTAGATAGGGATTTTAACGGGGCATCGTATTTCCTTACTCCTTTTTAGTCCTACCGTTTTTATTCCAACCACCAATAACAACAACACGTGAAGAAAACAGAGATACACACACACACACACACACACACATATATATATATATATATATATATATAATTATTCCTATTAAATGTCTAAGAATAATAATGAAAAGTAAAACAAAAGAAACAAACAAACTAAAATCTTTGGGACAAACAATAAAAGCTCAGATTTACCGATCGCATCTGATATGAACAAAGTTTCGAATTCGTCCATGGTGCTTCTTCTGCCATTGATATTTTCTGGAAAAATATTTGAGGATCGTGTATAATAATGGAGAATTAAAAAACCCGCTGAATTTCATCTTTTCCCTACAAATTGGAATATCATGACACTGACTTCCAGAAATCTTGGTTTATGAAAAGAACTGCATAAAAAAAAGAAAAAAAAAAAAAAAAAAAAGAAGAGAACAATTAAATCAATTAAATAATTAATTAATAATAATCAATATCTTATAATAAAAATTATAATAACTAGCAAATATATGCACCCTCCGGGTGCAAGTATTTAAGTTTTAATATGATAAAAATCATATTAAATTAGAAAGGCCAATGAAACTGAATAAAAATGCAGATAACATGATTTGGAACAGAGGGGGTATGATTGAAAAATAGAACAACTTTGAAACTAACTCTTCCATCATTTTCAATTATGTGGAAATTTAAAAGGATATATGTCCGTCCTTTTACTCCTGTAGAAAAATAAAAGTTAACTTAGCAAACTAAACCTTCATGGACAATAAAAGAAAAATTAAAAAGGAAAGGAGACAATAATTGTAATTCAAATTTTATTATAAGACAAAAAAAGGCAACTAATGACTTGCATAATTTATCCCTTATGCTAAGCGTAACAATTTGGGCTCGGAGCCAAAAAATAGGGAAAATATTACAAATTATAAAAGGCACGAGGCCGAAAAAACAAAGAATTTTTCAGATACAAAAAATCGCCAATTACTCAAAATTACAAAGATAAAAATAAAAAGTACTTCTTCTTTTCTCTGCCGGTCGGTCAGGGGCGAACTCTTTCAATGGGGCAGAGTGAAAACTGGCGTCTGTCAGTCTAAAGCTTCCTCTTTTGGGGGGTTGAAAGAGGTATCTGCTCTCCTCTCAGGATTCCGCTACTATAGTCCGTAGTGGTGACTCAACAAATGCTTAAGGCTAAAGTGCCTTGAAGATCAACGAAGCTTCTTGCTTCTCGCAAATACAATTTCAAAATAAGTCGGCTTTACAAGGCGACACGGAACTGAAACTTTTCTTCTTTTTGGGAAGGAAGGGCTCTCTCTGAGAGCCAAAATTATGCTATTTGGGGTTTTCCAAATAGCTATCAAACAGTTCAAAAATAATTAAACTTCTCCTCCGGAAAAGAAAAACAAATTCTCTCTCTGAGAGAATAAAGCAATATTTGGGTCTTCCAAATATGCAACAAACAATTTAAAATCTTTCAACTTCTCTCTGGAGAAGAAAAACAAAATCTCTCTCTGAGAGAATTAAACCCAATAAATATGGGGAATAAAATTTTACGTTGACTCGTGTCAACGGAGATAGCGGAATTTGACCTTTCCTTCTCTAAACCGACCTGCAATCTGCCGAATTTCGCGCTCCTTTTCAGGGAACAGGAAATCAGCCTGGTTCCAAAAAAAAAACCCAAAATCCGACCAATCACCAACCGACCTGAAGAATTCAGAACCTTATGGGCGTGGCTGAGAAAGACTGAACCTTTACAAAAAAATAGGCTCGTAGCTTTCCACCGAATTAATGCCCTTTACAATAACAAAAAATAGTCATTGCAATGCCTTCAATGCATACTTCAATAAAAAAATTCTCAAACTTACTCCTATTCCTAATTTAACTATTTAGTTAAAATAGGAAGTAAAGAATAAATTACAGTTTTCTTTTTGATAAGGGATTTCTTTTAAGATTTATTGAAGAGAATTTTGCTCATATTCAATAAGATAAAACTAAACAATTAGAAATCAATAATATTAAGCACATATTTATTAAAATCAAATTTTTTAAGATCAATATGCAAATTTGCCTTCCCATTCACACTGTAAACTGCCGTTTTGTTGTATATATAAATACAACTACATGTTATTTGTATGTAGCTCCGGCCCACGCCGGGGGTCCAGTGGCTTCGGCCCTGGATCTTTACAAGTTAATAGCGTCGATCCCAGGGGGCCATCCCCCCAGGCAACACCTGCCCCCTCGATTTAAAGGGGCAGGGCTGAGTTTATTGCCCAGTGCCTGAGGCGCCCCTTGAGGGGGAATGCCGACGGGATCGACGCAATTTTTCACCTGCCACTCCATGAGCTTCGGCTTGTGGGTGGTCCCACGTTAATAGGGACTTTGTGCCTGACCCGTACAAGTGGGGTACGCGGTAAATATCATGTAGATCCGGCCACGCCGGGGGTCCAGTGGCTTCGGCCCTGGATCTTTACAAGTTAATAGCGTCGATCCCAGGGGGCCATTCCCCAGGCAACACCTGCCCCTTGATTTAAAGGGGCAGGGCTGGGTTTATTGCCCAGTGCCCGAGGCGCCCCCTTGAGGGGGAATGCCGACGGGATCGACGCAATTTTTCACCTGCCACTCCATGAGCTTCGGTTTGTGGGTGGTCCCACGTTAATAGGGACTTTGTGCCTGACCCTACAAGTGGGGTACGCGGTAAATATCATGTAGATCCGGCCCACGCCGGGGGTCCAGTGGCTTCGCCCTGGATCTTTACGAGTTAATAGCGTCGATCCCAGGGGGCCATCCCCCCAGGCAACACCTGCCCCCTTGATTTAAAGGGGACAGGGCTGGGTTTATTGCCCAGTGCCTGAGGCGCCCCCCTTGAGGGGGAATGCCGACGGGATGGACGCAATTTTTCACCCGCCACCCCATGAGCTTCGGTTTGTGGGTGGTCCGACGTTAATAGGGCCTTGTGCCTGACCCGTACAAGTGGGGTACGTGGAAAATATCATGTAGATATGGTCAACAGTCTTAATGATGTAAAACAATTTTATTAATAATTAAGGTTTAAATAAAAATAAAATCATGGAGAATGTGATGTAAATAACAAATGGAATTGTGATTTGTATAGTAATATAGTTTCGGTTACAGACAGAAAAACATACAATCTCCATTATAATAAGAGATATTGATGATGATGATGATAATAAAAACAAAACCTAAAAAAGTTTAAGAGTAAAGAAAAACATTGGAGAATCCGGGCATCGATCCCGGTATCTCTCACATGCTAAGCGAGCGCTCTACCATCTGAGCTAATTCCCCGTTATGTTCATAGTCACATTTATATATCATGACTGTTAGTAGCAATGGGAAAAATTGAACCCCTTCATTTTATCATTAAGTTAGAATTTCGTGACAATAACTTCGAGAAATCTTCCTTTATGAAGACAATTATAAACAAATAAATAAAAAATAAATAAAATGAATAAAAAATAAAAAATAAAATAATGAAATAAATTAATTTAAAATAATAAATAAACAAAATAAATAAATGGAATTAATAAATAGAAAAAGTTAATAAAAAACTAATATCTAATAATAACAACAGTCACAACAACAACAACAACAACACAATAATAACAATAATAATAATAATAATGAATAATAATAATCAAAAGCTAAATCTAAAACAATGAGAATAAAGAAAAACAAAAAATTATACTGGAGAATCCGGGCATCGATCCCGGTACCTCTCACATGCTAAGCGAGCGCTCTACCATCTGAGCTAATTCCCCGTTGACGTTAACTTCTATATTTAGATTTCATGAAGTCGGTATAAAAATAAAAAAAATTAAAAAAAAAATGAAATAAAAAAGTAAAATCCTAAAGTAAAAAGTAAAATCGCTAAATTTAATCTTCTTCCCCACTAATCAGAATTTGGCGACAATAACTTTGAGAAATCTGGTTTTATAAAATGCATTAGAAAAAAAAAAAAAAAAAAAAAAAGAAGAAAAAAATAATAATAAAGTAAAATCCTAGAAATGAAAATAAAATGAATATCTAATAATGATAAAATCTAAACATGAAAAAGGTTTGAAAATTTAAAATAAATAAAAAACACGATTCAAGTCAGAACAGTTAGACTCCATTAAAAATGATCCCAAGTCATACAAAAATAACTACTGCATAATCACAACTTTAAAAATCAACAATGTGATGGAAAAATTGATAACAAAAGCCAAAAAAAAAAAAATTGCTGGAGAATCCGGGCATCGATCCCGGTACCTCTCACATGCTAAGCGAGCGCTCTACCATCTGAGCTAATTCCCCGTTGACGACAATTTCTATATTTAGCTTCTATGAAGTCAGTAGCAATGGGAACAGTTAGACACTTTATTCGTTATCCAGACTCATGCAGAAAATGACCACCAAGTGTCTTAAAGTGGCTTTCGACGACCATCTGGCTCCATAGCTCAGTTGGTTAGAGCGCCAGTCTAGTAAACTGGAGGTCGAGGGTTCGATCCCTCTGGGCCTTTTTCCCTTTATAGGTCTTTTTTTTAGATAGGGATAACGGGGCATCGTATTTCCTATCTCTTTTTAGTCCTACCGTTTTTATTCCAACCACGCAATAACAACAACACGTGAAGAAAACAGAGATTCACACACACACACACACTCAAACACACACTATATATATAAATAATATTATATATATAATTCCTATTTAAAGTGCTAATAATAATAATGAAAAGTTAAAACAAAAGAAACAAACAAACTAAAATCTTTGCGGACAAACAATAATAAGCTCAGATTTACCGATCGCATCTGATATGAACAAAGGTTCGAATTCGTCATCTTCTGCCATTGATATTTTCTGGAAAAATATTTGATGATCGTGTATAATAATGGAGAATTAAAAACCCGCTGAATTTCATCTTTTCCCTACAAATTGGATATCATGACACTGACTTCCAAAATCTTGGTTTATGAAAAAGAACTGCATAAAAAAAAAAAAAAAAAAAGAAGAAAAAAAAGAGAGAACAATTAAATCAATAAATAATTAATTAATAATAATCAATCATCTATAATAAAAATTATAATAACTAGCAAATATATGCCACCCTCCGGGTGCAAGTATTTAAGTTTTAATATGATAAAAATATATTAAATTAGAAAGGCCAATGAAACTGAATAAAAATGACGATAACATGATTTGGAACAGAGGGGGTATGATTGAAAAATAGAAACAACTTTGAAAACTTAACTCTTTCCA
Organism: Doryteuthis pealeii; assembly: GCA_023376005.1. Classification (NCBI taxonomy): domain Eukaryota; kingdom Metazoa; phylum Mollusca; class Cephalopoda; order Myopsida; family Loliginidae; genus Doryteuthis; species Doryteuthis pealeii. The sequence continues at coordinate 5,727,585 of CM042158.1, read as the reverse complement.
TCATTTTCAATATGTTGGAAATTTAAAAGATATATGTCCGTCCTTTTACTCCTGTAGAAAAATAAAAGTTAACTTTAGCAAACTAAACCTTCATGGACAATAAAAGAAAAAATTAAAAAGGAAAGGAGATAATAATTGTAATTCAAATTTTATTATAAGACAAAAAAAGGCAACTAATGACTTGCATAATTTGTCCCTTATGCTAAGCGTAACAATTGGGCTCGGAGCCAAAAAAATAGGCGAAAATATTACAAATTATAAAGGCACGAGGCCGAAAAAAACAAAGAATTTTTCAGATACAAAAAATCGCAATTACTCAAAATTACCAAAGATAAAAATAAAAATACTTCTTCTTTTCTCTGCCGGTCGGTCAGGGCGAACTCTTTCAATGGGGCAGAGTGAAAACTGGCGTCTGTCAGTCTAAAGCTTCCTCTTTGGGGGGGTTAAAGAGTATCTGCTCTTCCTCTCAGGATTCCGTACTATAGTCCCGTAGTGGTACTCAACCAAATGCTTAAGGCTAAAGTGCCTTGAAGATCAACGAAGCTTCTTGCTTCTCGCAAATACAATTTCAAAATAAGTCGGCTTTACAAGGCGACACGGAAACTGAAACTTTTCTTATTTTGGGAAGGAAGGGCTCTCTCTGAGAGCCAAAAATTATGCTATTTGGTTTTCCAAATAGCTATCAAACAGTTCAAAAATAATTAAACTTCTCCTCCGGAAAAAAGAAAACAAATTCTCTCTCTGTGAGAGATAAAGCAATATTTGGGTCTTCCAAATATGCAACAAACAATTTAAAATCTTTCAACTTCTCCTCTGGAGAAGAAAAACAAAAATCTCTCTCTGAGAGAATTAAACCCGAAATAAATCTGGGAATAAAATTTACGTTGACTCGTGTCAACGGAGATAGCGAATTTGACCTTTCCCTCTAAACCAAGCTTCCAATCTGCCGAATTTCGCGCTCCTTTTCAGGAACAGGAAATTCGCCTCGTTCCAAAAAAACCCCAAAAAATCCGACCAATCACCAACGACCCGAAGAATCAAGAACCTTATGGCGTGCTGAGAAAGACTGAACCTTTACAAAAAAAATAGGCTCGTATCTTTTCCACCGAATTAATGCCCTTTACAATAACAAAAAATAGTCATTGCAATGCCTTCAATGCATACTTCAATAAAAAAAATTCTCAAACTTACTCCTATTCCTAAATTAACTATTTAGTTAAAATAGGAAGTAAAGAATATATTTACAGTTATGTCTTTTTGATAAGGCGATTCTTTTAAGATTATGAAGATGAATTTTACTTCAATATCAATAAGATTGTAGCGTTTGTTTGTATTCGCCTGGTGGAGTTTCTGCCCTTTATAGTTTGATGATGCCCGCTAGGGCCACCAGTATTTTAAGCGCCGGTTTCAAACACTTTCGCTCTCTTTATAGTTTCAGCAAATACGAGCCACATGGGGTAGATTCTATCTAAACCCTCTCGTGGGGCTCCGCCCCCTTACATTACTGTAAGTCCTCACAGCATGACTATCGCTAATCTCATGTCTGTACTCTTATATGTAAATCTGCCTTATCATTCATGAATGTGTCTATCTTTATTTGTGTACCTCTTTTATATGTACTCTTTTATTATGAACTTGTATCAAACTGTTATCCATGTGCTGTGTATATTAAATGTTTTTGTCTATTAACCTTCAGTCGGAGTTATTTGTATTTAAAGCATGTTGAACTTTAAACCATCTTAACAAGATTAAAACTTAAACAATTAGAAATCAATAATATTAAGACACATATTTATTAAAAATCAATTTTTTTAAAGATCAATATGCAAATTAGCCTTCCCATTCATACTGTAAACTGCTGTTTGTTGTTATAAATACAACTGCATATGTTATTTATATGTAGATCGGTCAACACGCCGGTCCAGTGGCTTCGGCCCTGATTTTACGAGTTAATAGCGTCGATCCCAGGAGCTATCCCCCAGGCAACACCTGCCCCTTGATTTAAAGGGGCAGGGCTTGGGTTATTGCCAGTGCCTGAGGTGCCCCTTGAGGGGGAATGCCGACGGGATCGACGCAATTTTTCACCCGCCACCCCATGAGCTTCGGTTTGTGGGTGGTCCGACGTTAATAGGCCTTGTGCCTGACCCGCTACAAGTGGGGTACGTGGAAAATATCATGTAGATTGGTCAAACAGTCTTAATGATGTAAAACAATTTATTAATAATTAAGGTTTAAGTAAAAATAAAATCATGGAGAATGTGATGTAAATAACAAATGGAATTGTGATTTGTATAGTAATATAGTTTCGGCTACAGACAGAAAAACATACAATCTCCATTATAATAAGAGATATTGATGATGATGATAATAAAAACAAAACCTAAAAAAGTAAAGAAAAACATTGGAGAATCCGGGCATCGATCCCGGTACCTCTCACATGCTAAGCGAGCGCTCTACCATCTGAGCTAATTCCCCGTTATGTTCATAAGTCACATTTACATATCATGACTGTTAGTAGCAATGGGAAAAATTGAACCCCTTCATTTTATCATTGTTAGAATTTCGTGACAGTAACTTCGAGAAATCTTCCTTTATGAAGACAATTATAAACAAATAAATAAAAAATAAATAAAATGAATAAAAGATAAAAAATAAAATATTGAAATAAATTAATTTAAAATAATAAATAAACAAAATAAATAAATGGAATTAATAAACAGAAAAAGTTAATAAAAAACTAATATCTAATAATAACAACAGTCACAACAACAACAACAACAGCAATAATAACAATAATAATAATAATAATAATAATAATAATAATCAAAAGCTAAATCTAAAACAATGAGAATAAAGAAAAACAAAAAATGATACTGGAGAATCCGGGCATCGATCCCGGTACCTCTCACATGCTAAGCGAGCGCTCTACCATCTGAGCTAATTCCCCGTTGACGTTAACTTCTATATTTAGATTTCATGAAGTCGGTATAAAAATAAAAAAATTTAAAAAAAATATGAAATAAAAAAGTAAAATCCTAAAGTAAAAAGTAAAAATCGCTAAATTAATCTCCTTCCCCATTAATCAGAATTTGGCGACAATAACTTTGAGAAATCTGGTTTTATAAAATGCATTAGAAAAAAATTTAAAAAAAGAAGAAAAAAATAATAATAAAGTAAAATCCTAGAAATGAAAATAAAATGAATATCTAATAATGATAAAATCTAAACATAAAAAAGGTTTGAAAATTTAAAATAAATAAAAAACACGATTCAAGTCAGAACAGTTAGACTCCATTAAACATGATCCCAAGTCATACAAAAAATAACTACTGCACAATCACCAACTCTAAAATGTGATGGAAAAATTGATAATAATAACAAAAGCAAAAAAAAAAAAATAATACTGGAGAATCCGGGCATCGATCCCGGTACCTCTCACATGCTAAGCGAGCGCTCTACCATCTGAGCTAATTCCCCGTTGACGATAATTTCTATATTTAGATTCATGAAGTCAGCAGTAATGGAACTGTTGGACACTCGTTATCCAGACTCATGCAGAAAATGACCACTAGCTATAAAAGGTGTTCTGTAAAGTGGCTTCATCCACCATTTGCTCCATAGCTCAGTTGGTTAGAGCGCCAGTCTAGTAAAACTGGAGGTCGAGGGTTCGAATCCCTCTGGGCCTTTTATATTGAAAAATTATCTGAGGTCTTTTTTTAATTATATGTCCATGTTTTTTCATGTGCCAACCTCTCCGATTTGTTGTTTAAAGTGCCATATAATTGTTTCCTCTCCCATTTGTTTTTCTATTTTTGTTGTTTTCTGTGTGTCCATTTGTCACATCTACTTTTGTTGGCTGCCATAAATAATCTGTCTTCGAAGTTGTTGGATTGTGGCCTCTACGCAGTCCCTCTATGTTGGCAAGACCTCTTCCCCCTTCCTTTCTTGATACATATAGTCTATCTCTATCGTCCTTCAGGTGTAGAGCTTGTGCATGTCATTAATTTTCTAGTCCTTTGGCATTAAATAAATCACGGAGGTTGATATGCCATTAAACATAGAAACTAAACTTTGCTTTGCCTTCTTTTACAAATATAACTGCGAAGGTTTGGCTATAGTTTACTTCGCGTTAATATATTCGAATTAAATGGAGTACACATCCGGAAGAAAGTGGAGGGGTTTAGAAGCCATCTTTATAGTGAGTGTTTTTGTGCCTAGACAAGGGGCAGTAACTCTTAAAGGGTTAATATTATTACACTTCGAAGTTCTCAGGTGGGGGTGTTTCATTCTTATTTAAATTTCAAATCAAGGTTTCGAATTTATCCGTGGGTGTTTCCAAATCGGTATCTTTTCAATCGCATGCTACAAGGTGTGTCAAAAAAGTAGGAGATTTTTTTTGTACTTTTGACACACCTTGTATTCTGAAAAAAAATATTAACGTCCATTCATTCTTTATTCTATCTTGGTAAATACAGCTTCAATCTCGATTATCTTTTGACACACCTGTATATCATTGAGATTTTAAAAGAAAAATGTTAAAATTTTTCTTTGCCAAACTGGTAAGTAAAGCCTATTATTGGTGTTGGCTCAGTTATAATTATTCTATGTGCGGAGTTAAATGATGGAGGGTCTTATCTCTCTCT
>CM042158.1:5717498-5722932 GCA_023376005.1 Doryteuthis pealeii | reverse complement strand
TTTCTGTGATTGGGGCATAGTAATCACGTGATGCGTCCAGAAGTTTTGGTGCAAGATTTGATAGACATTTCGGACCAGTCGACCAGAAATTATTTCCGAGAATTTACTAAAAACAAAGATACCAAGATATCCTCAAATCTCCTCTCCATGCCCACTGGTATTTTTCTCAAACTTGACTCTATACATAGAAAGGACGTTTATATTGTTAGTCATAGTTATGTTGTTAAATAAATCGTTAGAATTGAACTAAGTTTTAATTAATTTATTTGTTACTGTTAGTCTTAGAATAAATGCTATACTAATACAATATTGGTGTCAGCGAACAGCAAGGGAGTCTCTCCCCTTTTCAGTAGCGCTAGAGTAGGGATATTGTTTTTACTGCGGTTGAGCGCCCACATACACTTTACACAGATACTAACCGCACATATCAGATTAACCAAGCTGTGCTACTCATGCGCTGAGTTGGCGATGACCGGTATCGAAACCCGAAACCTTGGGATTCCCAAGGCGAATGTTCTACAATGGTGATTTAGGCGCAAATATGAAGTTAACATTAGTTAGTATCAGGAATACATGGACTTAACTTGGAATTTCAAACAATATTGTTTACATTTATCTATACATATAATAAGGGCAGTTGTGTGTATGTATGTATGTATATATGTTTGAAACCTCAAGCGTCAACTTTGAAAGGGATATCACCTGTTAATATATATGAAGACAATTATAAACAAATAAATAAAAAATAAAATAAATGAATAAAAAATAAAAAATAAAATAATGAAATAAATTAATTTAAAATAATAAATAAACAAAATAAATAAATGGAATTAATAAATAGAAAAAAGTTAATAAAAAACTAATATCTAATAATAACAACAGTCACAACAACAACAACAACAACAATAATAACAATAATAATAATAATAATAATAATAATGATAATAATAATCAAAAGCTAAATCTAAAACAATGAGAATAAAGAAAAACAAAAAATTATACTGGAGAATCCGGGCATCGATCCCGGTACCTCTCACATGCTAAGCGAGCGCTCTACCATCTGAGCTAATTCCCCGTTGACGTTAACTTCTATATTTAGATTTCACGAAGTCGGTATAAAAATTAAAATTTTTTTTTAAAAATATGAAATAAAAAAGTAAAATCCTAAAGTAAAAAGTAAAATCACTAAATTTAATCTTCTTCCCCACTAATCAGAACTTGGCGACAATAACTTTGAGAAATCTGGTTTTATAAAATGCATTAGAAAAAAAAAATAAATAAAAAAAGAAGAAAAAAATAATAATAAAGTAAAATCCTAGAAATGAAAATAAAATGAATATCTAATAATGATGAAATCTAAACATAAAAAAGGTTTGAAAATTTAAAATAAATAAAAAACACGATTCAAGTCAGAACAGTTAGACTCCATTAAACATGATCCCAAGTCATACAAAAAATAACTACTGCACAATCACCAACTCTAAAATCAAAATGTGATGGAAAAAATTGAAAACAAAAGCAAAAAAAAAAAAAAAAAAATTACTGGAGAATCCGGGCATCGATCCCGGTACCTCTCACATGCTAAGCGAGCGCTCTACCATCTGAGCTAATTCCCCGTTGACGATAATTTCTATATTTAGATTTCATGAAGTCAGCAGTAATGGGAACAGTTGGACACTTCGTTATCCAGACTCATGCAGAAAATGACCACTAGCTATAAAAGGTGTCTTAAAGTAGCTTTCATCCGCCATTTGGCTCCATAGCTCAGTTGGTTAGAGCGCCAGTCTAGTAAACTGGAGGTCGAGGGTTCGAATCCCTCTGGAGCCTTTTATAATTGAAAAATTATCTGAGGTCTTTTTTTTAATTATATGTCCATGTTTTTTCATGTGCAACCTCTCCGATTGTTGTTTAAAGTGTCCATATAATTGTTTTTCTTCCCATTTTTGTTTTCTAATTTTTGTTATTTTTCTGTGTGTCCATTTGTCACATCTACTTTTGTTGGCTGCCATAAATAATCTGTCTTCGAGTTGTTGAATTGTGGCCTCTACGCAGTCCTCTATGTTGGCAAAACCTCTTCCCCTTCCTTTCTTGATACATATAGTCTATCTCTATCGTCTCTCGGTGTAGAGCCTTGTGCATAGTCATTAATTTTCTAGTCCTTTGGCATTAAATAAATCAAGGAGGTTGATATGCCATTAAACATAGAAACTAAACTTTGCTTTGCCTTCTTTTACAAATATAACTGCGAAGGGTTTGGCTATAGTTACTTCGCGTTAATATATTCGAATTAAATGGAGTACACATCCGGAAGACATGTTAGGGGTTTAGAAGCCATCTTTATTATGTGTAGTGTTTTTTGTGCCTAGACAAGGGACAGTAACTCTTAAAGGGTTAATATTATTACACTTCGAAGTTCTCAGGTGTTGTGTTCACGTCTTATTTAAATTTCAAATCAAGGTTTCGAATTCATCCGTGGTGTTTCCACCATCGGTATCTTTTTCAATCGCATGTACAAGGTGTGTCAAAAAAGTATGGAGATTTTTTTTTTGTACTTTTTGACACACCTTGTATTCTGAAAAAAAATTAACGTTCCATTCATTCTTTATTTCTATCTTGGTAAATACAGCTTCAATCTCGATACTCTTTTGACACACCTTGTATATCATTGAGATTTTTAAAAGAAAATGTTAAAATTTTTTCTTTGCCAAACTGGTAAGTAAAACCTATTATTGGTGTTGGCTCAGTATAATGTTTATTTCTATGTGCGGAGTTAAATGATGGAGGGCCTTTCTGTGATTGGGCATAGTAATCACGTGATGCACCAGAAGTTTTGGTGCCAAGATTTGATAGACATTTCGGACCAGTCGACCAGAAATTATTTCCGAGAATTTACTAAAACAAAAGATACCAGATATCCTCAAATCTCCTCTCCATCCCACTGGTATTTTCCTCAAACTTGACTCTATACATAGAAAGGACGTTTATATTGTTAGTCATAGTTATGTTGTTAAATAAATCGTTAGAATTGAACTAAGTTTTAATTAATTTATTTGTTACTGTTAGTCTTAGAATAAATGCTATACTAATACAATATTGGTGTCAGCCGAACAGCAAGGGAGTCTCTCCCCTTTTCACTAGCGCTAGAGTAGGGATATTGTTTTTACTGCGGTTGAGCGCCACATACACTTTACACAGATACTTTACCGCACATATCAGATTAACCAAGCTGTGCTACACATGCGCTGAGTTGGCGATGACCGGTATCGAAACTCGAAACCTTGCGATTCCCAAGCGAATGCTCTACAATGGTGATTTAGGCCGCAAATATGCAGTTAACATTAGTTAGTATCAGGAATACATGGAATTAACTTGGAATTTCAAACAATATTGTTTTACATTTATCTATACATATATAAGTACAGTTGTGTGTATGTATGTATGTATGTATGTTTGAAAACCTCAAGCGTCAACTTTGAAAGGGATACACCTGTCATATTGGAAAGAACATGAAGGGTTGGAAATGTCAGACATGTGGTCGAATTCTGCTTTCTAAGGCTGGATATGTCAAGGAAATCTCATCAGGAACAATTCATGCAAATTCCAGGAACAAATAATGTGTCTTGTGCAATCTGAAACAAAGTCAGTAAGTCGGCTTCTGATCTTAAGAGATATATGGTGGTGCATAAGCATCACATTTTATCATCTGATCTATTTGATACAACGGGAAGGCCGTCCCTCCTATGTCATATTTGCACCAAACTTTGTGGATCTGCAGCGGGTTTGATGAGTCATTTGAGGGCTCATGAGAGGAAAGGTTCTGGTGGTGGGGTTATAGGATTGTGAGGGACGGCAGTGATCTGTAAAGAATATGCTATTGCTATATGTATGTATGTCCGGAGGAAACTACAAAAGTAAAACAATTAGCGATAAAGTAAAGCACACATTCTCAATCAGCAGATCTTGCTTTTTGAGCAAAAGTCAAAGATTTGATTTATATTCGTGAAGATAATTAAACAAATAAAATCTAAGTGATAACAGCGTGGATTTTTTTTTTTGCATTTAATATATATATCGCGTTTTATATAAAATCTAAATCAAGGTTTCGAATTCGTCCGTGGTGATTCTACCAGTGATATTTTCTTGAAAAAATATGAGGATCGTGTATAATTATGGAGACTTTGAAAAATCGCTAAATTAATATCGGAATTTCACGACAATGACTTCGAGAAATCCTTCTTTATGAAAAAAAAAAAAAAAAAAAAAAGAATAAATGATTAAAATCAATAATAATAATATTAATAATGATAATGATAATAATGATAGTTATAATAATGATAAAATCTAATCCTTAAAACAGTTTGAGAATTCAGAAATTTAAAAAAAAGAAACAAATAACATTGGAGAATCCGGGCATCGATCCCGGTACCTCTCACATGCTAAGCGAGCGCTCTACCATCTGAGCTAATTCCCCGTTATCTACATTGGTCATATTTATATATCATGAATGTTAGTAGTAATGGGGAAAATTGGACCCCTTTATTTACTATTCTAATGCAAAAAATGTCCGCTACCGATAAAGTATGTCTTAAGTATGCTCGACTTTGCCTGGCTCCATAGCTCAAGGATATAGTTATGGAAATTTAAAAAAAAATCGCTACATTTAATTTTTTACCCACTAATTAGAATTTCGTGACAATAACTTTGAGAAATCTGGCTTTATAAAAAGTATTACAAAAATAAAAAATAAAAAATAAATAAAAGTAAAAAATAAAAAATAAGACAAAATCATTAAAATGAAAATTAAATAGATTTAAAAAAATCTAATAATATTAATAATAATAATAATAATAATAATAATAATAATAATAATAATAGGAAAACATAAAAAAGTTTCAGAATATAAAATAAATAAAATAAAAACAAAAAACGATTGTTGAATCTAAATTCTCTTTTCCTAATTACTCAAAGTTTCACGGCAATAACTTTGAAAAGTCTTACTTTATGAAGAAAGAAAGAAAAAAACAACTCAAAACGCTCAAAAAAAAATTATAAAAGATAATAATAAAGAAAGATTAAAGAGAAAAAAATTTCAATTTTTTTTACCAAGCTACTCTGAGTTTCGAGATAATAACTTCGAGATATTTGGCTTTATTAAAAGAATCATAAAAAAAAATAAAACAAAAAAAAAAAATAATATTTAAGAATAATGATGAAAGTGAAAAAAAAGTTTCAGATTTAAAATAAAGAAAAAGGAAAAAAAACAAAAAAAAAAACATTGGAGAATCCGGGCATCGATCCCGGTACCTCTCACATGCTAAGCGAGCGCTCTACCATCTGAGCTAATTCCCCGTTATAATAATACGACCTACTTTAACATTATGATCAGTTTGAATGTAAATAAGCTGAAGTCAGTAAAAATGTCAACATTTAGACG
>CM042158.1:5632498-5709998 GCA_023376005.1 Doryteuthis pealeii | reverse complement strand
ATCCAAACTCCGTGGTCACCATTTTGAGGGAGTATGAGAACCGGCAACAGGTCGTGATGAACCAGATATTGTGAATTACGAAGATTCAAAGAAATGTTTTCCGGGCTGTGAATATTTTGGTCAGTTTGGTTCTGAAGGGAAATATTTTTAAGAGAAATAGAATAAGAGAAGCGGGGAAAAAAATAAAAAATAAAAAGAAGAGGGAAAGAAAGAGGAATAGAAAGAAGAAAGAAAGAGAAGAATATAAATAAAGAAATAGAAAGAAAGAAAGAGAGGAACATAAAGAAAGGGAAATAAAAACAAAAAAAGACGAAAATATAAAGAAAGACAAAAGAAAAAGAAAGAAAGAAAGAAAGAGAAGAATATAAAGAAAGAGAAATGAAAAGAAAGAAAGAAAGAAAGAGAGGAGCATAAAGAAAGGGAAATAAAAAGGAAAAAAAAGAAAAAATATAAAGACAAAAGAAAAAGAAAGAAAGAAAGAAAGAGAGGAACATAAAGAAAGGGAAATAAAAAGAAAAAAAGAAAGAGAAATATAAAGTAAGTGGAACAGAAAAATGTGTCGTATTTTAATCTAATATTTATTCTTTTATTCAAAATGAAAGAGAAAGAGAAGAATAGAAAAAAAGGAAAGAAAGAAAGTAATATGAATAGATAAGTATAAATAGAAATAAATAGATAAATAATAGAAATAAAGAAAGAAAGAAAGAAAGCATCATAAATAAATAAAGAAAGAAAGAGCAAAGGCAGAAAGAAAGTATTAGAGTTAAATAAGCAACGAAAGGGGGAAAGAACGAGAGAAAACGAAAGAAAGAGAGAAAGAAAAAAGAGAGAAAGAATAAGAGAAATATAAGAAAGAAAATAATTGAAATAAAGAAATAATGAAAGTAACAGAAATAAATAAAAAGAAAGAAAGTAATAGAAAAAAAGAAAGAAAGAAAGAAAAAAGAAAGAGAAAATAGAAAGAGAGTAATAGAAACGAATGAAGAAAGAAAGAAAAAAAGGGAAACATAGAAAGAAAAAAAGTAATAAGTAAACAAAAAAAGAAAGAAAGAAAGCAACAAAGAAAGTAATAGAAAGAAAGAAATTGAAATTAGAAAGAAAGAAAGAAAGAAAGAAAGAAAGAAATAGGAAAATAGAAAAAAAAAGAAATAGAAATGAATAAGTAAAAAATGAAAAAGAAAGAAAGCAATAAAGAAAGTAATAGAAATTGATAGACAAATGAATAAATAATAAAGTGTCAGAGTTGAGAGTCCACCGAGTCCCCCGATATAAGGCAAATCCAATAAGTGCAAATAAGTCAATAAAACGCGAATGGGAAAGTGTCATATTCTAATCTCTTCTTATTTAATCCATACCTACTTCCCTTCATTGCATTTATATACATCTATAATTAGAGAGGTTTATTTTCATGTTCACACTTTGGCACATACACACATATCTCCACAGAAAGAAAGAAAATAATTTTAAAAAAGAATGAGGGAAAGAAGGAAATTAACAAAGAACAATTTAAGAAAAGGAATAAGGAAGTGAAAGAAAGAAAGACCCTCACACACACATATCATCAAAAAAGAAAGAGAATAATAAAAAGAAAGAATGAAGAAAGGAAAAAAGAAATAAAACGAAAAGAAAAAAAAACAGTTAAAGGAAAGGAACAAGAAAGCGAAAGAAAAAGAAAAAAAAAACAAAGAAAGAAACACATACATATATTTTCAAAGAAAGAAAGAGAATAATAAAAAGAAAGAATGAAAGAAGGAAGTACAAAAGGAAAGAACCTTAAAAAAAAAAACGAATAACGAAGTGAAAGTAAAAAGAAGAGAGTAATAAAAAGAAATAAATGAAGGAAATGAATAAATAAATAAATAAACAAGGAAGCCGAAAGAAAAGAAAAACGAAATGAAAAAAAAAAAATGCAAAAAATTTTAGAAAATAAAAAGAAATCACAAATATCTTCATAGAAAGAAAGAGAATAATGGAAAGGAAGAATAATTGAAGGAAAGAAAGAAAGAACGAAAGAAAACACGTATAGAAAGGAACAACGAAATGAAAGAAAACGCTAAAAAAGAAAGAAAAAGAAAGAAAAAACAATCACACATATATTCCAAAAAAAAAAAAAAGGGAATAATAAAAGAAAAAATGAATGAAAGAAAGAAATTATAAAGAAAAATTAATGAAAAGGAACTATAAAGTGAAAAAAAATATAAAAGAAAGAAAGAATGAAAACATGAATTCAATGAAAGAAAGAAAATATTAAAAAAAAAGAATGAAGGAAGGAAATGAATAAATGAATAAACGAACAACAGTTAAAGTGAAAGAAAAAGAATGCTAAAAAATAAAAGAAAGAAAGACATATGTATATCTTTGCAGAAAGAAAAGGAACGATAAAGAAAAAGAAGGAAAAAAAATGAAAGAAATAGACAAAGAATAGTTAATTAAAAGGGACAATGAAGTGAGAGAAAAAGAAAGCTAAAAAAAAAAAAATTTAAAAGAAAGAAAAACATATATTTTCAAAGAAAAAAAGGAGTATTATGAAAAGAAAGAAAAAAAGAACATTTAAAGAAAAGAAATAACGAAGTGAAAAAAAGAAGCTAAACACACACACACACACACACACACACACACACACACACACACACTTATATATATATATATATATATATATATATATATATATATATATATATAAGATGTTTGGATGTTTGTTCATTTTAGAAGCATTGTTGAATAAAGTATATATTATTATTTATATCTTTGCTTGAAGGCAATTACAATGCGTATATCGCATAAAATTCGATAATTATAGAAGATAATAATGACAAGTGAATTTCGGTAAATAATTATTCTGTCTGTACGATGTTCTACACTCAAAATGATTCTTTACCGAGATTCACTTGTCATTATTATCTTCTATAATTATCGAATTTTATGCGATATACGCATTGTAATTGCCTTCAAGCAAACATATAAATAATAATAATAATAATAAATAATAATAATAATATATATATATATATATATATATATATATATTCAAAGAAAGAAAGAGAATAATAAATAAAAGTAAGAAAGAAAGAAAGAAAGAAAGAAAGAAAGAAAGAAAAGAACAGTTAAAGGAAAGGAATAACAAAGGGAAAGGAAAAAAAATAAATCTAAAAAAAAAAAATAAATAAGGAAGAAAGAAAGACCCACACGTATATATCTTCAAAGAAAGAAAGAGAATAATAAAAAGAAAGAAAGAAAGAAAGAAAGAAAGAAAGAAAGAAAGAAGTGACAAAGCATGCACAGAGAAAGACGAGTACAAAGATAAAAAAAAAATGAATGAAAAATAGACGAACGAAAAATAAATTACCCCCTCCCCCTATTTTTTCTTCTTTTTTTTTATCTCTTGGAAATCCATCTCGTCCAAGTGGCCAAACAGAGCAGCGCATTCTAGCATGCTTAAAGCCCTAAATAAGCGGGACCCGCGACAAACGATAAATTAAAATGGCGTCGTGTCATTTTATTGAAATAACAAGAGCAGGAGGGGACTATAAAACATGAGATCAGACCACGGACGTGTAAGCTTGATCAGGGCACCACCATCTTCTTCTGTCTTGTTGGGGAGGGGGGTTAGTTGCAGCGGGGGGCGTAGGGCGTGCGTGCGTGGTGGTGGTGGTGGGGGTGCCGGGTTTTGGTGCAGTTCATTCCCCTCTGAAAATTCGTGAATCGACGTTCAACGCTTCATCTCGCTTTCGCAATTCTGTGTTTTATGCGCGCCTAGACGTTTGCCTCGGCTATTTCTTCCGATAGACTTCCCTGAAAATAAGAACGAATATTTCATGTCCGCCACAACAGGCTTGCTCGTCGTATTCGGGCGCCATCATATCACGCTCGGCTCCCATTCACTATTTTGCAGCTTTTTCACGAAAAACTCTCCTTCTTTTTGCCGGTCACGTCCGCCATTCTTTTCTTCCTGCAATTACTACGAGGAGCGCATCCGCTCCGAAAGTAATGCATCCTATCTATCTCGCTCAGTGGGTCCCAAAGTGTGAACTGCCCCCCCCCTAGAGGCGATAGAAAGATCTAGGGGGCGGTAAGACAAAAAGGGGTGGTACGAGAGACGACTAGATAGCATTAAAAGCAGTTAATAAATACCATGTCTTTTCACAAAATCTAAATGACAAAATACGAGGGGGAATCAAAAAGTAGTACCATTTTGTTTAGGACAGATATATTTACCAACACAGGAACATGTATCATACATCAAAATGAAGCTGGTCCTCTGTGGATCACATCCCTACTTCTCCCCATAGGCAACGTTTCTCTCAATAACAATGTTCCACCTTCAAATGAGAGCATGTATCCCTGCCCCATAAAATTCTGTTGACTGTTCTTTGAGTCACTTCTTCACTACAGATTTCACTTCCTCGTCACTGGTGCATCTCTTTGACCCCATTATTCCAGTGATGAGGAAGTGAAATCTGGTATGACACTAAACTGCATGTGATGATGAGGCTGCAGTCCTGAAGATCTGGAGATTGTCGAGTACTGCTTCATTGCTAGTATTATTTAAATTATTCGGACTATTGTCCTCATCTTTATTGTTATCTGTACAACGTTTCGGCCGATGCATCCTCCGGCCTTCTTCATGTATTTCTTGTCGGACACTGGAACCTTCTTTTCGGACTCTGGAACTTTCTATTCGAACTCGGGAACCTTCTTGTCGTAATCGGGAGCCATCACAGAACTTTGAACCTCACCCTTTATTCAGTCCACGGAAGTATCCTGTTCTCATTCCGCTAACCATAGCTGGGGTACAGTCGTTAAGCTGTGTTAATTATTATTCTATGTTACTGCAGCCCCTGACCAGGATTGAACCTGCAGTCTAGAGATGACTGTCACTTAGAACTGTTTTAACCCAACACCTTTTACCACTAGGCCATGTGTCTCATTTTCATTGCAATTACTTCTAAGTTCATTCTGTTAGATTGATTGATATTAACGGCATGTCAATCCATCTAGCATTATTTTATGCCATACGGTTAGGGAATCGGGTTCATATTTACATTTTTGCGTAATTGTTTCGTAAGATGTTTTTGCGCACGACTCTGTTGAATATGAATAATTCTGGACTTATTTTATGCCTATAAGTTAGGGAATTGTGTACACTGTACATATATATACAATTTTTGTGTTGTTTCTTAAGTTATATTATATCAGTTATTCCTATCTAATCTTCTTATTATAATAGAGATTGAGTGTTTATCTGTCTGTAACCAAAACTATATCACAACTCAAGTCACTATTCCCTTAGTTATTTACGTCATATCCTCTATGGTTTTATTTATATTTAATCTTCAGTCATTAATAAAAAAATGTTTACATTATTAATAGGTTTGGTCTTATCTACATACTAATAACATGCAATTGTATTTATATATACAACAAAATAGCGGTTTACTCTGTGAACGGGAAGGCTAATTTGCATATTGATATTAAAAATTTGATTTTGATAAATATGTGCTTAGTATTTCTAATACTAAGCACATATTTCTAATTGTTTGGTTTTATCTTAATGAATATGAGCAAAAATCTTGGGGATAAATCTTAAAAGAAATCCATTAACAAGAAGAAATAACTGTAATTTTATTCATTACTTCCTATTTTAACAAAATAGTTAAATTAGGAAAATTTAGCAATGAAAGACAGGAGTGACGAAAGAAAGTTTCAGTTGTTCTATTTTTCGTTTATATCCCGCTCTGTTTCAAATCTTTTTATCTGCATTCTTAATTAGTTTCATTAGCCTTTCTAACCTAATCTGATATTTTATCCCATTAAAACTTAAATACTTGGACCCAGCAGAAGGTGCATATATTTGCTAGTACAAATAATTTGCAAACAGATCTATTTGATCAATAGATGTGATTCTAACAGGTTTCGCCACTCGTCTATTATCTGACGGTTTTATTTTTATAAATAGATAAATAAAAAAACACAAAAAAGAAACACGTGAAACTGCCAGTAACAACTGGGTATGGGAAGGTGAGTGAATGCAGAAATACTCTAAAACACAAGACAATATTTAATGACAGTTCAGAAAACAGCTGGTTCCTGAAGAAGACGAGAAGATACACGACTGAAACGCGGTAAAAAATAGAAGAAGAAGAAGAAGAAGAAGAAGAAGGAGAAGAAGAAGAAGAAGAAGAAGAAGAAGAAGAAGAAGAAGAAGAAGAAGAGTCTATTGTCTATTTTATGGACATTTTTATCAGACATTTCCTGGGACAAATGAAACCGTCAGTAGCCGAAATTGTTCTCTAATCTTTAGTTCTGTTAATATCAATAAAAAAAAAATGAGCAAACATTCGAACACAAAGAAACATTTGTTGAGTCGTACAGAAAACTGTTTTTCATTTAACGTAGATTTTACGAGGATTGAATCAAGTTGGGAAGAATGGCATTTCCGTTTCAGAATGAAATTTGACTATATTTGATAACGGACACTTAAGCAAAATTTATCATTTGATAACGGACACTAAAACAGAATTTATTATTTGATAACGGACACTAAAGCAAATTTTATTATTTGATAACGGACACTAAAACAGAATTTACTATTTGATAACGGACACTTAAGCAGAGGCTATGACTTGATAATAAACATTGAAGCAGATATTGTTTGGTAACGGACACTGAAGGTGACTATTTAATTACGGACAGAGTTTATCATTTGATTACATACATTAAATAACAGTATTTAATAACGGACACTAAATCAGGGTTTATTATTTCATAACAGACACTAAAACAGTTTATAACTTAATAATGGACACAAAAACAGAATTCATTATTTGATAACGGACACAAAATTAGAATTATTTGCGGGCACATTTACTACTTCGTAACAGATAATAAAGTTTATTATTGCGATCTTTTTTTTTTAAATGATAAGAAGGTTATAAGTAGGATTGACAATGCGTTCTTTACACAACACCCGACCCTTCGCGCCTGCATATATATCCCCCCCCCGAATCTATGATATAGACTCCCCTAATTTATGACATCCATGCATGACTCGCCATACACTTTCGTTAATTGGTGATTAATTTCAATCTGTTTAATGCACACAGACACAGACACACACACACACACACACACACACACACACACACACACACACACACACACACACATAATTGCCTTCAAGCAAAAATATAAACAATAATTTATTCAACATTGCTTCTATAAAAACAAACATCCAAAAATCTTATTCACTTCGCCGAAGAGCTTACGGCCGGGTTTGTTTACTAAATAAACGTCCACTTGCCTACTATGGCAGGGGCATGTAATAGTGTCATTGACAAGGTTAATTTCGCAGGGATTGTTCGCTATGTACCGGCGGCCGAACGGATATGGTCTCTGACTATGCCTGTGAAGTCCCGGTTTCGATTCCTGTCGGAGGAGAGTCGTTAGTATACATCGCTGAAGAGACTTAATAAAGTCGAAACAGTCTGTACGGTGTTCTGCATAGCGAGCCATCCTTTGCGGGATTTACTTGTCAAGATTATTTTCTATAATTATCGAATTTTATGCGATACATGCATTTATAATTGCCTTCAAGCAAAAATATAAATAATAATATATATATATATGGCACCAGAAGGATGGCCCGAAGATTGGAAAGGATCAATGAAAGACTTGTCAGACAGGAATTGTCTGTTCAATTCAACAAAACTTGTATAAAAGAAAATACACTTATATATATATATATATATATATATATATATATATATATATATATATATGTGTGTGTGTGTGTGTGTGTGTGTGTGTGTGCATTAAACAGATTGAAATTAATCACCAATTAACGGAAGTGTATGGCGAGTCACGCCATATGATGGGAAGGGTGATCTAGTTTGTGGCTATTTCTGGGAAGGGATGTTTTTTACATAACTATATTGTATTGATTTTGCTATTTGTAAATTTATCTACTCTGTTATATTAAACATAACAGAGTAGATAAATTATTATTATTATTATTTGCTAATGTTTTTTTAATCTAGTCATTTATTAATTATTATTATTATTCCTTTTGAGTTTTCACATCAGTGTTAGCTGATGGTATTTCACTGGAGTCTGAGTGACAGCAAGTCTCCTCAGGTCTCCAGGACTCTTCTGAGTATTCTGGCAGATTGCAGCAGTGCAGTGTTCTAAATGGTTTCAATCCTTCCTCTGATATCCAAACTTTCCAAACCCTTTTCTAATCCTTTTGGGACTGTTCCAAGTGCACCAACTACAATTGGTATAACTTTCACTTTCATATTCCATAACTTTTTCAGTTCTCTGGCAAGGTCCAGATATTTGTCAATTTTTTCATTTTCCTTTAACTTCACCCTGTGATCCGCTGGCACTGCAAAATCCACCAATTGACAAGTTCTTTCTTTTTTGTTAATCAACACTAGGTCTGGTCTTCTTGCTGGGATAAGGTGTATTATTATTATTATTATTATTATTATTATTAGTTTTTCACACCTGCCGTAGCTGGTGGTTCACTGGAGGATGAGTGACAGCAAGTCTCCACGGGTCTCCAGGACTCTTCTGAGTATTATAGCCGATCCTAACAGTGCTGTAGTTCGGATGGTCTCGATTCTTCCTCTGATTTCCAATTCACCCAAATTATTTTACAGAGCTTTGGGGATCGTTCTAAAGGCGCCAATTACAATTGGTACGACCTTCATATTCAAAAGTCTTCATATTCAACAGTCTCCTCGGTTCTCTAGCAAGGTCTAAGTATTTGTCTATCTTTTTACTTTCTTTCACTTTTACTCGGTGATCGGCCGGGACGGCGAAATTCACGAGATGACAGGTTCTCTTTTTCTTGTCAACCAATACTAGGCCGGGATTAGGCGATCCGTCTGTACCTCGAAGTCCCAGACAATTTTATGCGTCTCATTCTCTAGGATTATTATTATTATTATTATTATTATTATTATTATTATTATTATTATTATTATTATTTCACTCCTTGTGATTTTTTTACACCAGCGTTAGCTGACTGTCTTTCACTGGAGTCACAGGAAGTCTCCTCCAGGACTTTTCTGAGTATCCTAACCGATCTTAACAGAGTTGGTATCTGAATGGTCTTAATTCTTCCTCTGATTTCTAATTCCCCAGTCTCTTTTTAAAACACTTGGTAACCGTTCCAAGGGCACTAACTGTAATTGGTACGGCTTTCGTCCTCCCCATGTTTCACAGTTTTTCAGTTCTCCGGCAATGTCCAAGTATTTGCCCATATTTTCGTTTTCTGTAATTTTTATTGAGTGGTCCAACGGGACGCCGAAATCAACTAAATGAAAAGTTCTTTTTTTTTCTTGTTAATTAACACTATGTCTGGTCTTCTGGCCAGGATAAGGTGATCCGTCTTTATCTAAAAGTCATAGAGAATTTCATGCGTCTCTTTCTCTAGAATGGATTCCAGATTGTTTTTGTTGTTCTTCTTGTTATTAACTCATTCATTTATTTTATTTATACTTTCCAGAATATCCGCCCTCCAGGTATAAGTATTTAAGTTTTAATGTAATTGAATATATGTAATTAAATATATTAGAAAGACTAACTAAATAGGAATGCAGAGAAAATTATTTGAAACAGAGGGGGGTATAATAAAAATAATAGAACAATTTTTAAACTAACTCTTCTATCATTTTCCATCACTCCCGTCTTTCATTGCTAAATTTTCAAAATTTAAATATTTAGTTAAATTAGGAAGTAAAGAATAGAATTACAGTTATTAATATAGGCAATATTTATTGGAATAAAATCAAACAATTAGAAATCAATAATACTAAGTGCATATTTATTAAAATCAATTTTTAAGATCAATAAGCAAATTTGCCTTCCCCTTCAAACTGCAAACCATTATTTTATTGTATATATAAATAAAATTGCATGTTATTATTATGCAGATATAATCAACAGTACTAATAATGTACAACAATTTTATCAATAATTGAGGTTTACATGAAAATAAAATCATGGAGAATGTGAGGTAAATAACTAAGGGAATTGTGACATGGGTACTGATATAGTTTCGGTTACAGACAGAAAAACACACAATCTCCATTATTATAAGATATCTATTAACCTATTTATTGTTGAATTCTTATTTATTTCATTTCTTTTTTTAGTGATATATATGTGAGGAAAAGTGTAGGAAAAGTGAATAACGAACACAAACAATTACATTCAATTAATCGGAAAGATGAGTTTATTTGTGATGGTGAATAACGTTTCGGTTTATGCAACCTTCATCAATATATGCGGTGAAATGTTGTCTGTTGATGGTGAATACTATCGGATTTAATTCCCTCTTTTACGGATTTAATTCCTTTATATATATATATATATATATATATATATATATACATATATATATATAAGTAAAAAATATAAGAGAAGACTTAGATTTGTTTGCTTTATACCCTATATTTCAGGAAGCTTAGACAAAGTGTCTAATACTCCTAAATCATCAGATGCGAATGTACAAGCTTCCTGAAATAGGCTATAATGCAAAAAATCTAAGAGTTCAGTTATATACAATAACAATAAGAGTACACATTGAGTTCTGCAAACTGCGACACGTTTTAAAAAAATTCCTATGTCGTAAGGAAGATTTCTTCTCCGGAATTTTGGATTATATATATATATATATATATATATATATATATATATATATATATATATGAAAAGTGAATCCGAGAGTATGAATTAAATATTTTAGAAGAAACATCACTTGCTTGTTTTTTTCTAAAATATTTAATTCATATAATATATATATATATATATATATATATATATATATATATAACCTCCTCCTTCTCCTTCTCCTCCTCCTCCTCCTCCGACACACACACACACACACATACACACACACACACACACACATATATATACATATATATATATTGGAAGCGTAGACACGGATTCATCGGCGCTTGCTGACAGTCATTTTCTCGCCTATGCGATCATCAAAAGTTGTTTTCGCGTGTTGGGTCCCCGTTTATATACTATTTTGTGGTTGTGATGGGAAGGGTGATCTAGTTTGTGGGGCATTCTGGGAAGGGATGTTTATACTGCATGGTTATTTACATAACTATATTGTATTGATTTTGCGATTTGTAAATTTATTTACTCTGTTATGTTTAATTTATTATTTGCTAATGTTTTTTAATCTATTTATTTATTTATTTATTTATTATTATTATTATTATTATTATTATTATTATTATTATTATTATTATTATTTTGCTCCTTTTGAGTTTTCACATCAGTATTAGCTGACTGGTGTCTGAGTGACAGCAAGTCTCCTCAGGTCTCCAGGACTCTTCTGAGTATTCTGGCAGATTGCAGCAGTGCAGTGTTCTGAATGGTTTCAATCCTTCCTCTGATTTCCAAACATTCCAGACCGTTTTCCAATCCTTTTGGGACTGTTCCAAGTGCACCAACAATTTCACTTTCATATTCCATGACTTTTTCAGTTCTCTGGCAAGGTCCAGATATTTGTCCATTTTTTCATTTTCCTTTAACTTCACCCTGTGATATTATTATTATCATTATTATTATCATTATCATTATTATTATTATTTATTCGGTCTCACTTATAACAAGAGTATTTGAACTCAACAAAATGATTTTTTTAAATCAGGATTTTTTTAAATAACTTATGTTTTACATTTTCTTTGTACGCTTCCGTTTGCGTCACGACGCATGCGTGTAATTCTGGGTGTTTGTTTTTTTTTTCAATTTTGTCAATTCTAAATTTTTTCTTTATATTTTAGTGTAAAATACATTTTGATTGCTTTTTTATTGCGCATTTCTAGCTTTTGATTGCCCCGCCCTTATAATGGGCGTGGTTTACACGTCTTGTTATTGAAGCCGTTGTCATTGTCGCTAAGGATGAGGCAATCAACTATACTTGATGTCATTTGTCAATTAGGTTTGTCCCCGCCCTCCCAGGACGATAGAAGCGGCAGCACGGTGGCAAATAGAAGAGCGATGTTAATTGGTGTCTTTCAGTAGACTAGTATGTGGCCACGATGTCACAGGGGTCAGAGAAATATCCCCAGGGACGGAGAGATAATTTGAAATTAAGTGAGAGGCGGACTCATACACACGTAAAAGTGTCAGTGCTTGTAAATATTTATATATGATATTGCATAAACTATGTGTAAATATGTATGTTGAAAAAATAAATAAAGGAAAGAAAGTATAGAATGGATAAAATAAGATATTTTAATAAATTTTACTTACACGTGTTTTGGTCAGGAGTATATTCATGTGTACATTATTCAAAATATTATTATTTTTAAATAACCAAATGAAATGAAATAATAATAATAGAAAAAATGTAGAAATGTTCCGCACACAAAGAAAATTCGACCTTCATCAGAGTAAATCCTTATTTGAAATGAAATTCGTTGGAAATTCGTTTACATATATTAGGGATAGGCGATTTTGTCGTCTGCTAGGAATTTTAAAAGCGAATTAGAAATAATTAAATCTATTATTTAAGGTCAAACTTTGTCTAAATCGATAAGTAGTAATATAATAACCATAATTAAAAAAAAGAAAAATATCATTGCGTATGCAGTTTATTTTTAATAGATTTAAAAGTATTTGTTTTGGTCAATTTCGACGATATCAGCCAGCCAGCCTCGTTTTCGATGTTTTTAAGTGCTTGTTTACAATTTTACTTAACATTCGCGTTTGCAAAAAAAAAAAAAAAAATAAATAAATAAAATAAAAAATAAAAAATCAGGTAATTATCCGATTTTAATGAAATTTTCAGTATTGATTTAATAATTAATGAATTTTATAATGCATTAGTTATTTTATTTCAAAACTTTAATTTAGTATTTTTGCTATGAAAAATTAATATATAAAATTCATTTAAAATATGAAAATGCTGATGTTAAGTTTAAAATGTTATATTTTTAGATGCTAAAAATAAATATCTACTTAATGCAAAACTTATTTTAGGCACCAAAAGTAATAAGTTTTGAAGAAAAACTCGATTGAAAATGTACCCCCTCCCTCTTTTAAGCAGAAAAAAAACATTAATGCATAATTTTTTCTTTTATAAAATTATAGCCAATTGAATAATTATCGAAATGAGTAAAAAAGAAATCTCCAAAAAATTAATTATTTATTAATTTTTTACATTTTATTTTTCCGATTTTTGGTACTTATTTTCTCATAGAAAAGCCACCGTAAAAATTTTTTTTTTTTGTTTTTGTTTTTATTGATAAGTTCGGTATTTTATCTCATTATTTATACTGTAATTAGTATAAAAAATGATCAACTTGCAAAACATTTTACGCCCCCAACATAAGGGTCGTAAAAATTAAGCGACCTGAAAAAAATGAGAAAGTTTTGAAATAAAATAAATAAAGCATTATAAAGATCATTTATTGATACATAAATACTGAAAATTTCATTAAAATCCGATAATTTCCTGATTTTTGGTAAATTATTTTCTGTAGGGGGGGCTAAAGTCATTTTTTCAAAAACGCATTTTAGGCTCCGTTTGCCAGTCCCAACATTATATATATATATATATATATATATATATATATATATATATATATATATATATATATATATCATAAACAAGATGACTTACAGGGGAATAGAATATCGAGTTAATCGCAACTTCAACCGTCGATACAATCATAAACCAAATGAGTCGGGGTTATAAAGAATGTAAAAGTGCTCAATCCGTTAGTAGAGCGGATATAGTAAAAGGTCTAGAGAGATAAGCTACATAAGTTTCATCAAAAGGGGTCATCAGGGTTAATCGTAATGAATTAATTAAAATAACTGATTAATTAAGGAGAACCGCGGAAGTAAATAATACAATTATAGCCTCAAACAATATATATATATATATATATATATATATATATATATATATATATATATTATATATATATATATATATTAGATTAAAACAGCATGACCTCTATATCTTATTATAATGGAGATTGTGTGTTTGTCTGTCTGTAACCGAAACTATATTACTACTTAAATCACAATTCTCTTAGTTATTTACGTCACATTCTCCATGATTTTATTTTTATTTAAACCTCAATTATTAATAAAATTGTTTTACATTATTAATACTGTTTACCATATCTATATATTAAAAACATGCAATTGTATTTATATATTCAACAAAATAGCGGTTTACAGTGTGAATGGGAAGACTAATTTGCATATTGATATTAAAAATTTGATTTTAATAAGTATTATTGATTTCTAATTGTTTGGTTTTATCTTATTGAATATGAGCAAAAATCTTGGATATAAATCTTAAAAGAAATCCATTAACAAGAAAAAATAACTGTAATATTATTCTTTACTTCCTATTTTAACTAAATAGTTAAATTAGGAAAATTTACCAATGAAAGACGGGAGTAATGGAAATTGATGGAAGAGTTAGTTTCAAAGTTGTTCTATTTTTCAATCATACCCCCTCTGTTCCAGATCTTTTTATCTGCATTCTTATTCAGTTTCATTAGCCTTTCTAATTTAACATATTTTATTATATTAAAACTTAAATATTTGCACCCTGAGGGTGCATATATTTGCTAGTTTAACTAATGTAAATATCTAAAAGAAAGTGTTGAAAATTTTTCATCAACTTACAATTACAGGCTGTTTGGTACGTACCACCAAAATACGACACGTGATCAGTTTTGGCCATAATGAAGGAAGAAACGTAAATATTTTTGAATTTTTTTTTTAATCTCGCAAAAAAGAAATAACGAACATAAAGAGTTGTTACAAAGAAAGATATTTAATTCAAAAATCAAATTATCTGATTGGGGAAAATTACTTACTGTTATCTTTAAAAATAAGTAAAACAGTCTGTTTTTAACAACAGTGTCAGTTTCTTTCTTGATATTTTTTAGAAGAATTGTGTATTAATGGTTCTTTTACTAAAAAAAACTCTCGTGTAGAAACTTATAAAGATATTCTGATATAATTATTCAGACTCTTATCTTTATATAAAAAAAAGTAAAAATTGCTTTTTGGCAGTTCATTTTTTCATATTTTATAAAATGAAATAGGTGGGGGTAGACCTCGTAAAAAAGTCCCCCTAATATACTTTATGAAAAAACTATTTCAGACGTATTTTCATTAAAAGGTAAGTAATTATGGAAATTTTCGTGAAAATCGGACTATTAATTGATTTTCATAATTTTTTTTAAAAAGCCTCTAGTCATAACTTGTTTTTGGCTGCGTTAAATTTCAATTAATGGTGCAAAAATGTAAACATTGTTTTTCGTTCAAAATTTTCATTATTTCCGTGAGCTAAAAAAAAAAATTCAAAATCATCAGAAGTCTTTTTAATGTTTCTTCTTTCGAATGGACAACAAATTTTTCAAGATAATTTAACTTGTATGCAAGTTTCATTAAGTTAAATATAGAGGGGGGGGGGGTAAATTCAACACGAAAAACTGGTGGTACCTACCGTTTGGAATGGTGTATCTGATTTTTCATTATGGTTTTGAATTTAAATGAATATTTTTCACTTATTAATCACTACTTATGGCCACGTCTCTTAATAATAGCAGTATATATATATATATATATATATATATATATATATATATGAAAGTGATTGTGCTGTTTGTAATGGTTTGTGGAGAGATTATTTCATAGGTATTACGATCATAGAGGATTTCAAGCATTTTATCTTTGTATTGTTTTGAACACATAATGACCACTCCTCCTCCTTTGTCAGAGGGGGTGATGTGTATGTTGTTATTTAGTGATACATTTTTTAAAAGCTGTTATGTATCTCTGGGTAGGGTGGAAGCATTTTTTTGTTGGTGGTGGTGTCTGCGATAATTCCTTGAATGAATCCTTTATGGAAGTCAGAGTCATTATGTTTGTAATTCTTTTTGATGGTGTTTATTATATTTAGTTTGTTGATGTCTGTGGTGAATTTAAGGCCAAATTGGAGAGCTTCAAATTCGACTGGGGTTAAAACTATGTCCGAGATGTTTTGAATGTCCCGGTTGACAAATGCATCACTCATCTCAACAAAATTAATACTACATTTCTATTACCTGTAAACAAGATAATCCAAATTTGCAAACTTTGCACTAAAATGTTTTTTTCCAAATAACGGTACTTTTTATAAACAGAAATTCGGGTTACCGATGAGGTCACCTTTGAATGGTGTATGAGCGTGATGATTCATTGAATTCTTAGAATCCATTCCCTTTATATATATATATATAATCAGTGACAGAACATGTGTTGATATAAATTTTAATAATGTAGTCACCAATCTATCTATCTATCTATCTATCTATGTCTTCTTTATTCATCTAAATATTCATTAAACGGAGATAACTATGAAATGTTAATTAGAACGTTATTCTCCATCCTGAAGTGCTAGTTAAGGTTCCTGGTTCGATACAGGCCCTTCGCCAACTCAGCGTATGAGTAGCACAGGAATGTGCGGTAAAGGGAGGAGCTGAAGGTAGTTGTGGAGCTCCGTTTCAGACGCCCAAAAAAATCTTCTTGGTCTTGCGCTAGTGAAAAGAGGATAGACTCCCTCGTTGTCTGGCTGATACCGACATTAGGCCACTCCGACCATTTTACTTAATTATATATATATATATATATATATATATATATATATATATAGAGAGAGAGAGAGAGAGAGGGGGGGTCATGTGTGTAACAGAAAAATTCAAACAAATCTAAAATAAAAATGAATTACCAGATTTAAAGAATTAATATTAATTAAATTCAACTCCCTCACTTTTTTGCCGCCCGTCCATTTTCCTTTTCTTTTTTCTTTCACTCAAAATTGTTTGTCTTATTTTCAATTATAATTATCATTATTATTAATTATAAAATCCCGCTTCAAAAAGTAACAGATTTTTGTTTTTTCTTTAATGAAAGCCAATTGCTTCATTAGATATTTGCACGGATTAAAAAACAAACAAATTCTATCACCATTGCTTTTATTTCGTTTGCATCTTCTTCAGTCGGTTTTATTTTATTTTATTCCCCCTGATTTTTTCTGTTTTTGAATTTTCTATTTTCCTGTTTTTTTTTGTTTTTTTTTAATAAATTTTTTTAAAATAAATTTTTCCCTTTTTTTTTTTTTAAATTAAAAAAATTTTTTTTGCTTCTGTCTTTTAATCTTAAGGGTTTAGCTTTTATTTTGTTCACATTAAAAAATGTCAAGTTTTGCATTCCGAAAAATTAACAAGAAACAAGGACAGAAAAAAAAGAAGAGAACCCCCCCCCCAAAAAAAAAAAAAACCAAAAAAAAAAAACCAAAAAAAAAAAAAACCAAAAAACAAAACAAGCAAAACAAACAAAAACAAATAAAAGGAACAAACAAATAAAAATACAAAACACAATTCGAAGACAAACAGACAAGCAAAGACAACCAACCAACCAACCAACCAACCTATAAACAAACAAACAAACTAAGCCTAAATCAGAATAAACGAATGAATAAAACACTGGGGCCAAAAAGTTGCAAAAAAAAGAAATGCGATGAGAGGACGATCAAAAGAAGCAGCTGGCGTTCACCCGAATCGACCTAATGTCCCGTGATGTCACAGTCACGTGCACACAAGATGTGTAGCGGCATGTTGTTAAACGCTTAGAAAGACACCGCCATTTTTTTTATTTTGCGCGCGCGCGTGAGCCGCACATTTCTCTGACCACACGATCCGTGGTTGTTTTTTTTTTTGTTTTTTGTTTTTGTCCATTTATTTTTCATTGTTATTTTCTTTTCTTTTTCTTCCCTTCGTTTGTCGTTTGTTCCACTAAACGTCAGCTTGTCTGTTCATCCAAGCTCCCCGCCTTATATTTTTATCAAATTTTCCCTCTTAATATCATGTGATAATTGTCCACATCTGTGACCTTTGTTTTGTTGTGTGTCTTTTTTTTGTTTTGTTTTCACAGGCTGCATCCTTCGTATTGCAGACCCAAGTCTCGCACCAATGAACTGACGCGAGAGTTTAACGAGAAGCCAAGAGTTGACCAAGAACTCTACTTCTTTTTCTTTCCTTCTTCGCAAACTTGAACATTAGTTTGAACCTGACATGTCGAAGGATGATAATGTTATTACCTTTTTTTTATTATTGTTTTCTTCTCTTTTTTGTAAAACCTCATTACGTATTCTCATGCGGCCTATTTCAACTCTTAAACACATTTGATGCTGTTTAAAAATTATTTTGATTAGCAAAAAAAACAAAAAAACAAACAAACAAAAACACCCTCCGGGCGGTGTAAAAATAAAATTTTGAAAGATAGGGAGTGAAAATTTCAATGTCAGAAGTAAGTAAAATCATCAAGTTTATTAAAGGGGTAAAAAAAAAAACAAAAAAACAAAAAAAACAACTTGAAATGGAAATTTAGTTCTGTTGCGTGCATCTATTATTTATCAAATAAGTATTTTAAATATTTTACTCTACTTTTCCTTTTTTTAAAAATATTTTACTCACTTTTCCGGGTTAGCTCAGTCGGTAGAGCGTTCGGCTAGAAACTACAAGGTTCTTAGTTCGATACCGGCCCTCGCAAACTCAGCGTATGAGTATCACAGGGATCTGTGCAGTAAAGTAAGGAGCTGATGGTAGGTGTGGCGCTCCACTTCAGATGCTAAAACAATCTCCTTGGTCTAGCGCTATTGAAAAGGGGATAGATTTCCTAGCTGACTGGCGGATACCGACTTTAGGCCGCCCCGTCGACTTTACTTTTTTTACTTACTTGCTTGTATGTAACTTTGGTTCAATTTGGTTTGTTTTACGGCATATCAACCTCAGTGGGCCATTTAATGCCGACTAAGTTTTGAAATAACTCAATTCTTAATAGATACTAAGTTTTTTTATAAACTCATGTTTTTTTATTTAACCCATAGATGGAACCCTAACAGGTACGACCACTCCGGGTCAGAGTGGACCTGGGAGCAATGGTGATGAAGGGGTGCTCCATATTCGCCAGACTTCCAGAACTAGAACCTCACAATCAGTTAGTGTTTAACGTCATTCCCAGGACATGAAGACCCTCAGCCACCGCCTTCTAGCACCCATATGATAAGAAGGGTTGGAGCTTGCGATAAGAGTAATAGGGTTGGGACAATCATTTAGGTGCTAGGGCTTGACATGACCAACCGATTGATCGGAGGGGTATTAATGGAGTGTTGCATGTCATGGACTGCTCATTTACCTGTTTGTATGAAAGTAAATAAGCTTAGAGCGTTGAATGCTGTGTACCATTCTGTGGTATCGCGTGAAGAGTGACAAATTTTGATGGGGACGAAAAGCTCATGCCTTGGAGGAGGGGTAATAAGTATTTTGTGCGGGTAGGTATTTACCCAACCCGTTTGAAACTGGTAGGGTGTGACACAATGTCGTGAGTAGGGAGAATTCAACAAGGATTCAAAACTCACTATTCAGTAGTAATGGATCTGTGAAACTAGTTTGCTAGAAATTGCACTACAATTGGACGCCCTGAGAAGTCTGCGAGTAAAGAGGGTAAGATATTCCCGCATTTTTCTTATACACCATATTTACAATAGATCAGTTGCGACCAGTTACTTGCTGAGAGAGGATGTCCTTTCAATAAAAGACTTAAAGAAAAAGAAGTCTTGCTTTATTGATTAATTAAGATAAGAATGCACAGACACCTAGCCCGAATAAATTAACATGGGAAAACAACCTACAGAATCAGCCCTGAGGAAAAGACCGACGATTTAGTCAAGTAAAAACTTATTATCACCCCCTCATCATCTCCTACTCTATCTCTCTCTCTCTCTTTCGCAATTATATACCCGACGTAACGAGTATATAAAATACTGTATATTAGTTGGAGGTAATTTTTATGTGAAATGTTACATCAACGAAACAAGCAAAACAGTATAAGTAATAAACAAATAAATTTGATTCGTAACAAAAATTGTCCTTTATATTTGTATTATAAATTGTAGCAAATGAACAACAAGTTACAAAGGTGTAGTTTGGTTAATACATTTTCCTTTTTACAAAGTCTTATAAGTGTTAAAGCTTATTTGTATTTCAGTTCACCCGGTTCGAGGACTGGTATTCGTGACTGGCCCCTTTGCTTGCCAATGCCTTTTCTGCCCTCTGCTATTAGAAAAAATCTTTTCCTTACCCCGCTCTAAGAATGTCCGTGAGTTTACGGGAGTTTTGAATTATGGCGTCGATCAGTCTGGCTTTGTCTATCTTTAGAACATGATCCTTTTTCTTTATTCCATAAACCTGCTCTTATTGGGTCATTTTATGCCGAATGGGTTTTGTTTTATTCATTCTTGATGGATATTCAATTTTAAGAAAATACGGGGTAAGGGAAGATTTATAGTAGTAGAGAGCAGAAAGGCAGCAGTCAGTGAACAGGCCAATCACGAATAACAATCCTCCTCGAACCGGTTGAACTGAACTAAATATAAGTAAGCTTTAACACTAATAAGAATGTAAAAAAGGAAATTCTTGAAATTGGAAAGCTTAAATGTTGGGGATTGTCTAACTTTAACATAATCCACACAATGACAAATTTCAGAAAATTGAAGGGGGTGGGTGACATGGCCTGGATGATTTGACATGAAATTACCCAGTTATCTCAACAGATTGTAGCTTTATGCAATAATTGGCTGTTGAACTCAGTTTGTTAGAGCGCCAGTCTAGTAAACAGATTAGACGTGAGAAGAGACCTTCAAATAGTTTTCCCCGCATTAGCGATGCTAGAAAGGAGTAAATTGCTCAACAAATTATGAAAAAAAATTCCAATAAAAAATATGTTGTAGAGATGACATTCATTACTGGCCACGTTTCTTCAGTTAGGGGTTAAGTTGCGCAGTTATAGAGTGTCTACTAGGTCTTTATGGACTAATATGTCAATGTTCCGTTTAAATACATTTTGTCGAGGTGTAGCAAATAGCTCGTAAGATAATATTACGGAGGAAGGTATCCTTAATAATAAGGAAGTAGTAAGTAAATATATCTAAATCCCTCAAATTTACGAGACAGTCACAATGATATAGAAGCTATCATTCATAGGGATATTTGGATTTATATATACAATATTAAAAAAAAAACCGACAGATGTTCAATGATTAGCTCCAGAGGGATTTCGGACCCACGACCTCCGGTTTACGAGACTGGCGCTGTAAACTACTGAGCTATGGAGCCGTTATTAATGCATTGGTTTGCATTTATATTTTCAATAATAATCAGTAACATAAACGGTAAAAATTTAAGGCTCCAGAGGGATTCGGACCCACGACCTCCAGTTTACGAGACTGGCGCTCTAAACCACTGAGCTATGGAGCCGTTATTAATGCATCGGTTTGCATTTATATTTGCAATAATAATCAGTAACATAAACGGTATAAAAATTTAAGGCTCCAGAGGGATTCGGACCCACGACCTCCAGTTTACGAGACAGGAGCTCTAAACCACTGAGCTATGGAGCCGTTATTAATGCATCGGTTTGCATTTATATTTGCAATAATAATCAGTAACATAAACGGTATAAAAATTTAAGGCTCCAGAGGGATTCGGACCCACGACCTCCAGTTTACGAGACTGGCGCTCTAAACCACTGAGCTATGGAGCCGTTATTAATGCATCGTTTTGCATTTATATTTGCAATAATAATCAGTAACATAAACGGTATAAAAATTAAGGCTCCAGAGGGTTTCGGACCCACGACCTCCAGTTTACGAGACTGGTGCTCTAAACCACTGAGCTATGGAGCCGTTATTAATGCATCGGTTTGCATTTATATTTGCAATAATAATCAGTAACATAAACGGTATAAAATTTAAGGCTCCAGAGGGATTCGGACCCACGACCTCCAGTTTACGAGACTGGTGCTCTAAACCACTGAGCTAAGGAGCCGTTATTAATGCATCGGTTTGTATTTATATTTGCAATAATAATCAGTAACATAAACGGTATAAAAATTTAAGGCTCCAGAGGGATTCGGACCCACGACCTCCAGTTTACGAGACTGGCGCTCTAAACCACTGAGCTATGAGCCGTTATTAATGCATCGGTTGCATTTATATTTGCAATAATAATCAGTAACATAAACGGTAAAAAATTAAAGGCTCAACAGGGATTCGGACCACGACCTCCAGTTTACGAGACTGGCGCTCTAACCACTGAGCTATGGAGCCGTTATTAATGCATCGGTTTGCATTTATATTTGCAATAATAATCAGTAACATAAACGGTATAAAAATTTAAGGATCCAGAGGGATTCGGACCCACGACCTCCAGTTTACGAGACTGGCGCTCTAAACCACTGAGCTATGGAGCCGTTATTAATGCATCGGTTTGCATTTATATTTGCAATAATAATCAGTAACATAAACGGTATAAAATTTAAGGCTCCAGAGGGATTCGGACCCACGACCTCAGTTTACGAGACTGGCGCTCTAAACCACTGAGCTATGGAGCCGTTATTAATGCATCGGTTTGCATTTATATTTGCAATAATAATCAGTAACATAAACGGTATAAAAATTTAAGGCTCCAGAGGGATTCGGACCCACGACCTCAGTTTACGAGACTGGCGCTCTAAACCACTGAGCTATGGAGCCGTTATAATGCATCGGTTTGCATTTATATTTGCAATAATAATCAGTAACATAAACGGTATAAAATTTAAGGCTCCAGAGGGTTTCGGACCCACGACCTCCAGTTTACGAGACTGGCGCTCTAAACCACTGAGCTATGGAGCCGTTATTAATGCATCGGTTTGCATTTATATTTGCAATAATAATCAGTAACATAAACGGTATAAAAATTTAAGGCTCCAGAGGGATTCGGACCCACGACCTCCAGTTTACGAGACTGGCGCTCTAAACACTGAGCTATGGAGCCGTTATTAATGCATCGGTTTGCATTTATATTTGCAATAATAATCAGTAACATAAACGGTATAAAAATTTAAGGCTCCAGAGGGATTCGGACCCACGACCTCCAGTTTACGAGACTGGCGCTCTAAACCACTGAGCTATGGAGCCGTTATTAATGCATCGGTTTGCATTTATATTTGCAATAATAATCAGTAACATAAACGGTATAAAAATTTAAGGCTCCAGAGGGATTCGGACCACGACCTCCAGTTTACGAGACTGGCGCTCTAAACCACTGAGCTATGGAGCCGTATTTTATGCATCGGTTTGCATTTATATTTGCAATAATAATCAGTAACATAAACGGTATAAAAATTAAGGCTCCAGAGGGATTCGGACCCACGACCTCCAGTTTACGAGACTGGCGCTCTAAACCACTGAGCTATGGAGCCGTTATTAATGCATCGGTTTGCATTTATATTTGCAATAATAATCAGTAACATAAACGGTATAAAAATTTAAGGCTCCAGAGGGATTCGGACCCACGACCTCCAGTTTACGAGACTGGTTCTCTAAACCACTGAGCTAAGGAGCCGTTATTAATGCATCGGTTTTGCATTTATATTTGCAATAATAATCAGTAACATAAACGGTATAAAATTTAAGCTCCAGAGGGATTCGGACCCACGACCTCCAGTTTACGAGACTGGCGCTCTAAACCACTGAGCTAAAGAGCCGTTATTAATGCATCGGTTTGCATTATATTTGCAATAATAATCAGTAACATAAACGGTATAAAAATTTAAGGCTCCAGAGGGATTCGGACCCACGACCTCCAGTTTACGAGACTGGCGCTCTAAACCACTGAGCTAAGAGCGTTATTAATGCATCGGTTTGCATTATATTTGCAATAATAATCAGTAACATAAACGGTATAAAAATTAAGCTCCAGAGGGATTCGGACCCACGACCTCCAGTTTACGAGACTGGCGCTCTAAACCACTGAGCTATGGAGCGTTTTTAATGCATCGGTTTGCATTATATTTGCAATAATAATCAGTAACATAAACGGTATAAAAATTTAAGGCTCCAGCGGGATTCGGACCACGACCTCCAGTTTACGAGACTGGCGCTCTAAACCACTGAGCTATGGAGCCGTTATTAATGCATCGGTTGCATTTATATTTGCAATAATAATCAGTAACATAAACGGTATAAAAATTTAAGGCTCCAGAGGGATTCGGACCCACGACCTCCAGTTTACGAGACTGGCGCTCTAAACCACTGAGCTATGGAGCCGTTATTAATGCATCGGTCTGCATTTATATTTGCAATAATAATCAGTAACATAAACGGTATAAAAATTAAAGGCTCACAGGGATTCGGACCCACGACCTCCAGTTTACGAGACTGCGCTCTAACCACTGAGCTATGGAGCCGTTATTAATGCATCGGTTTGCATTTATATTTGCAATAATAATCAGTAACATAAACGGTATAAAATTAAGGCTCCAGAGGGATTCGGACCACGACCTCCAGTTTACGAGACTGGCGCTCTAAACCACTGAGCTATGGAGCCGTTATTAATGCATCGGTTTGCATTTATATTTGCAATAATAATCAGTAACATAAACGGTATAAAAATTTAAGGCTCCAGGGGATTCGGACCCACGACCTCCAGTTTACGAGACTGGCGCTCTAAACCACTGAGCTATGGAGCCGTTATTAATGCATCGGTTTGCATTTATATTTGCAATAATAATCAGTAACATAAACGGTATAAAATTTAAGGCTCCAGAGGGATTCGGACCCACGACCTCCAGTTTACGAGACTGGCGCTCTAAACCACTGAGCTATGGAGCCGTTATTAATGCATCGGTTTGCATTTATATTTGCAATAATAATCAGTAACATAAACGGTATAAAATTTAAGGCTCCAGAGGGATTCGACCACGACCTCCAGTTTACGAGACTGGCGCTCTAAACCACTGAGCTATGGAGCGTTATTAATGCATCGGTTTGCATTTATATTTGCAATAATAATCAGTAACATAAACGGTATAAAATTTAAGGCTCCAGAGGGATTCGGACCCACGACCTCCAGTTTACGAGACTGGCGCTCTAAACCACTGAGCTATGGAGCCGTTATTAATGCATCGGTTTGCATTTATATTTGCAATAATAATCAGTAACATAAACGGTATAAAATTTAAGGCTCCAGAGGGATTCGGACCCACGACCTCCAGTTTACGAGACTGGCGCTCTAAACCACTGAGCTATGGAGCCGTTATTAATGCATCGGTTTGCATTTATATTTGCAATAATAATCAGTAACATAAACGGTATAAAAATTTAAGGCTCCAGAGGGATTCGGACCCACGACCTCCAGTTTACGAGACTGGCGCTCTAAACCACTGAGCTATGGAGCCGTTATTAATGCATCGGTTGCATTTATATTTGCAATAATAATCAGTAACATAAACGGTATAAAAATTTAAGGCTCCAGAGGGATTCGGACCCACGACCTCCAGTTTACGAGACTGGCGCTCTAAACCACTGAGCTATGGAGCCGTTATTAATGCATCGGTTTGCATTTATATTTGCAATAATAATCAGTAACATAAACGGTATAAAAATTAAGGCTCCAGAGGGATTCGGACCCACGACCTCCAGTTTACGAGACTGGCGCTCTAAACCACTGAGCTATGGAGCGTTATTAATGCATCGGTTTGCATTTATATTTGCAATAATAATCAGTAACATAAACGGTATAAAAATTAAGGCTCCAGAGGGATTCGGACCCACGACCTCCAGTTTACGAGACTGGCGCTCTAAACCACTGAGCTATGGAGCCGTTATTAATGCATCGGTTTGCATTTATATTTGCAATAATAATCAGTAACATAAACGGTATAAAAATTTAAGGCTCCAGAGGGATTCGGACCCACGACCTCCAGTTTACGAGACTGGCGCTCTAAACCACTGAGCTATGGAGCGTTATTAATGCATCGGTTTGCATTTATATTTGCAATAATAATCAGTAACATAAACGGTATAAAAATTAAGGCTCCAGAGGGATTCGGACCCACGACCTCCAGTTTACGAGACTGGCGCTCTAAACCACTGAGCTATGGAGCCGTTATTAATGCATCGGTTTGCATTTATATTTGCAATAATAATCAGTAACATAAAAGGTATAAAAATTAAGGCTCCAGAGGGATTCGGACCACGACCTCCAGTTTACGAGACTGGCGCTCTAAACCACTGAGCTATGGAGCCGTTATTAATGCATCGGTTTGCATTTATATTTGCAATAATAATCAGTAACATAAACGGTATAAAAATTTAAGGCTCCAGAGGATTCGGACCCACGACCTCCAGTTTACGAGACTGGCGCTCTAAACCACTGAGCTATGGAGCCGTTATTAATGCATCGGTTTGCATTTATATTTGCAATAATAATCAGTAACATAAACGGTATAAAAATTTAAGGCTCCAGAGGGATTCGGACCACGACCTCCAGTTTACGAGACTGGCGCTCTAAACCACTGAGCTATGGAGCCGTTATTAATGCATCGGTTTGCATTTATATTTGCAATAAAATCAGTAACATAAACGGTATAAAAATTAAGGCTCCAGAGGGATTCGGACCCACGACCTCCAGTTTACGAGACTGGCGCTCTAAACCACTGAGCTATGGAGCCGTTATTAATGCATCGGTTTGCATTTACATTTGCAATAATAATCAGTAACATAAACGGTATAAAAATTTAAGGCTCCAGAGGGATTCGGACCCACGACCTCCAGTTTACGAGACTGGCGCTCTAAACCACTGAGCTATGGAGCCGTTATTAATGCATCGGTTTGCATTTACATTTGCAATAATAATCAGTAACATAAACGGTATAAAATTAAGGCTCCAGAGGGATTCGGACCCACGACCTCCAGTTTACGAGACTGGCGCTCTAAACCACTGAGCTATGGAGCCGTTATTAATGCATCGGTTTGCATTTACATTTGCAATAATAATCAGTAACATAAACGGTAAAAAAAATTTAAGGCTCCAGAGGGATTCGGACCCACGACCTCCAGTTTACGAGACTGGCGCTCTAAACCACTGAGCTATGGAGCCGTTATTAATGCATCGGTTTGCATTTATATTTGCAATAATAATCAGTAACATAAACGGTATAAAAATTTAAGGCTCCAGAGGGATTCGGACCCACGACCTCCAGTTTACGAGACTGGCGCTCTAAACCACTGAGCTATGGAGCCGTTATTAATGCATCGGTTTGCATTTATATTTGCAATAATAATCAGTAACATAAACGGTATAAAAATTAAGGCTCCAGAGGGATTCGGACCCACGACCTCCAGTTTACGAGACTGGCGCTCTAAACCACTGAGCTATGGAGCCGTTATTAATGCATCGGTTTGCATTTATATTTGCAATAATAATCAGTAACATAAACGGTATAAAATTAAGGCTCCAGAGGGATTCGGACCCACGACCTCCAGTTTACGAGACTGGCGCTCTAAACCACTGAGCTATGGAGCCGTTATTAATGCATCGGTTTGCATTTATATTTGCAATAATAATCAGTAACATAAACGGTATAAAAATTTAAGCTCCAGAGGGATTCGGACCCACGACCTCCAGTTTACGAGACTGGCGCCTAAACCAATGAGCTATGGAGCCGTTATTAATGCATCGGTTTTGCATTTATATTTGCAATAATAATCAGTTACATAAACGGTATAAAAATTTAAGGCTCCAGAGGGATTCGGACCACGACCTCCAGTTTACGAGACTGGCGCTCTAAACCACTGAGCTATGGAGCGTTATTAATGCATCGGTTTGCATTTATATTTGCAAAAATAATCAGTAACATAAACGGTATAAAAATTTAAGGCTCCAGAGGGATTCGGACCCACGACCTCCAGTTTACAAGACTGGCGCTCTAACCACTGAGCTATGGAGCCGTTATTAATGCATCGGTTTGCATTTATATTTGCAATAATAATCAGTAACATAAACGGTTATAAAATTTAAGGCTCCAGAGGGATTCGGACCCACGACCTCCAGTTTACGAGACTGGCGCTCTAAACCACTGAGCTATGGAGCCGTTATTAATGCATCGGTTTGCATTTATATTTGCAATAATAATCAGTAACATAAACGGTATAAAAATTTAAGGCTCCAGAGGGATTCGGACCACGACCTCCAGTTTACGAGACTGGCGCTCTAAACCACTGAGCTATGGAGCCGTTATTAATGCATCGGTTTGCATTTATATTTGCAATAATAATCAGTAACATAAACGGTATAAAATTTAAGGCTCCAGAGGATTCGGACCCCGACCTCCAGTTTACGAGACTGGCGCTCTAAACCACTGAGCTATGGAGCCGTTATTAATGCATCGGTTTGCATTTATATTTGCAATAATAATCAGTAACATAAACGGTATAAAAATTTAAGGCTCCAGAGGGATTCGGACCCACGACCTCCAGTTTACGAGACTGGCGCTCTAAACCACTGAGCTATGGAGCCGTTATTAATGCATCGGTTTGCATTTATATTTGCAATAATAATCAGTAACATAAACGGTATAAAAATTTAAGGCTCCAGAGGGATTCGGACCCACGACCTCCAGTTTACGAGACTGGCGCTCTAAACCAACTGAGCTATGGAGCCGTTATTAATGCATCGGTTTGCATTTATATTTGCAATAATAATCAGTAAATAAACGGTATAAAAATTAAGGCTCCAGAGGGATTCGGACCCACGACCTCCAGTTTACGAGACTGGCGCTCTAAACCACTGAGCTATGGAGCCGTTATTAATGCATCGGTTTGCATTTACATTTGCAATAATAATCAGTAACATAAACGGTATAAAATTTAAGGCTCCAGAGGGATTCGGACCCACGACCTCCAGTTTACGAGACTGGCGCTCTAAACCACTGAGCTATGGAGCCGTTATTAATGCATCGGTTTGCATTTATATTTGCAATAATAATCAGTAACATAAACGGTATAAAAATTAAGGCTCCAGAGGGATTCGGACCACGACCTCCAGTTTACGAGACTGGCGCTCTAAACCACTGAGCTATGGAGCCGTTATTAATTGCATCGGTTTGCATTTACATTTGCAATAATAATCAGTAACATAAACGGTAAAAATTTAAGGCTCCAGAGGGATTCGGACCCACGACCTCCAGTTTACGAGACTGGCGCTCTAAACCACTGAGCTATGGAGCCGTTATTAATGCATCGGTTGCATTTACATTTGCAATAATAATAAGTAAATAAACGGTATAAAATTTAAGGCTCCAGAGGGATTCGGACCCACGACCTCCAGTTTACGAGACTGGCGCTCTAAACCACTGAGCTATGGAGCCGTTATTAATGCATCGGTTTGCATTTAATTTGCAATAATAATCAGTACATAACGGTAAAAAATTTAAGGCTCCAGAGGGATTCGGACCCACGACCTCCAGTTTACGAGACTGGCGCTCTAAACCACTGAGCTATGGAGCCGTTGTTAATGCATCGGATTGCATTTATTTTGCAATAATAATCAGTAACATAAACGGTATAAAAATTAAGGCTCCAGAGGGATTCGGACCCACGACCTCCAGTTTACGAGACTGGCGCTCTAACCACTGAGCTATGGAGCCGTTATTAATGCATCGGTTTGCATTTATATTTGCAATAATAATCAGTAAATAAACGGTATAAAAATTTAAGGCTCCAGAGGGATTCGGACCCACGACCTCCAGTTTACGAGACTGGCGCTCTAAACCAACTGAGCTATGGAGCCGTTATTAATGCATCGGTTTGCATTTACATTTGCAATAATAATCAGTAACATAAACGGTATAAAAATTTAAGGCTCCAGAGGGATTCGGACCCTCGACCTCCAGTTTACGAGACTGGCGCTCTAAACCACTGAGCTATGGAGCCGTTATTAATGCATCGGTTGCATTTACATTTCAATAATAATCAGTAACATAAACGGTATAAAAATTTAAGGCTCCAGAGGGATTCGGACCCACGACCTCCAGTTTACGAGACTGGCGCTCTAACCACTGAGCTATGGAGCCGTTATTAATGCATCGGTTTGCATTTACAATTGCAATAATAATCAGTAACATAAAGTATAAAAATTAAGGCTCCAGAGGGATTCGGACCCACGACCTCCAGTTTACGAGACTGGCGCTCTAACCACTGAGCTATGGAGCCGTTATTAATTGCATCGGTTTGCATTACTTTGCAATAATAATCAGTAACATAAACGGTGAAAATTTAAGGCTCCAGAGGGATTCGGACCCACGACCTCCAGTTTACGAGACTGGCGCTCTAACCACTGAGCTATGGAGCCGTTATTAATGCATCGGTTTGCATTTACATTTGCAATAATAATCAGTAACATAAACGGTATAAAAATTTAGGCTCCAGAGGGATTCGGACCCACGACCTCCAGTTTACGAGACTGGCGCTCTAAACCACTGAGCTATGGAGCCGTTATTAATGCATCGGTTTGCATTTACATTTGCAATAATAATCAGTAACATAAACGTATAAAATTTTAGGCTCCAGAGGGATTCGGACCACGACCTCCAGTTTACGAGACTGGCGCTCTAACCACTGAGCTATGGAGCCGTTATTAATGCCGGGTTGCATTTACATTTGCAATAATAATCAGTTACATAAACGGTATAAAAATTAAGGCTCCAGAGGGATTCGAACCCACGACCTCCAGTTTACGAGACTGGCGCTCTAACCACTGAGCTATGGAGCCGTTATTAATGCATCGGGTTGCATTTACATTTGCAATATAATCAGTAACATAAACGGTATAAAAATTAAGGCTCCAGAGGATTCGACACACGACCTCCAGTTTACGAGACTGGCGCTCTAACCACTGAGCTATGAGCCGTTATTAATGCATCGGTTTGCATTTACATTTGCAATAATAATCAGTTA
Source organism: Doryteuthis pealeii (assembly GCA_023376005.1). Classification (NCBI taxonomy): domain Eukaryota; kingdom Metazoa; phylum Mollusca; class Cephalopoda; order Myopsida; family Loliginidae; genus Doryteuthis; species Doryteuthis pealeii. Next base: position 5,679,115 of record CM042158.1, on the reverse strand, counting down.
CATAAACGGTATAAAAATTAAGGCTCCAGAGGGATTCGGACCACGACCTCCAGTTTACGAGACTGGCGCTCTAAACCACTGAGCTATGGAGCCGTTATTAATGCATCGGTTTGCATTTATATTTGCAATAATACTCAATTACATAAACGGTATAAAAATGAAAGCTCCAGAGGGATTCGAACCCACGACCTCCAGTTTACGAGACTTCATTGTCAGTGAAATTTAATATTTTTGTTTCTCTTTGACTTTATCATTATATGTTTATATATGTCTTTGTCTTTTAACGTACATAAAATTCCTCTTCGTAACAATTCTATGGTCCTCGTAGCTTTTCTGTTCAACTTCCTCGTTTATCTTCTCTTAGATTAAAGTTACTTGTGAATTATGCCTCTCAACTCCATAGGATATTCATTTTTATTTTTATTTTTATTAAATAGAAAAAATGAGTGTGAAAAAATGAGTTTAATTTTTATTTTTTGAATACCCAAAAGAATGAATAAAACAACGTCTTCGGCATAATTTAACCCAACACGATTTGATATGCCGTAAAAAATAATTAAAACAGAAATAACTTCCCAGATCTCTTGAATTAGAGCCACGACATTAGATGTAGTTAGTATCATACCAAGCATACTCCATTTTGTGGGAGAGGGTCTAACCCCTTAGCCGGGCGGTGGGGTTCAATTAGTGTATTTTTAAGCCCCGTTGACAGAGTGTAGAAAAATCAATCTGTTTCCTGTGAAAGATTTTTTAAAATTGTATTTTTTAAAATCCCTGAAGAAATAACATAAACGGTATAAAAATTTAAGGCTCCAGAGGGATTCGGACCCACGACCTCCAGTTTACGAGACTGGCGCTCTAAACCACTGAGCTATGGAGCCGTTTATAATGCATCGGTTTGCATTTACATTTGCAATAATAATCAGTAACATAAACGGTATAAAACTTTTAGGCTCCAGAGGGATTCGGACCACGACCTCCAGTTTTCGAGACTGGCGCTCTAAACCACTGAGCTATGGAGCCGTTATTAATGCATCGGTTTGCATTTACATTTGCAATAATAATCAGTAACATAAACGGTATAAAACTTTTAGGCTCCAGAGGGATTCGGACCCACGACCTCCAGTTTACGAGACTGGCGCTCTAAACCACTGAGCTATGGAGCCGTTATTAATGCATCGGTTTGCATTTACATTTGCAATAATAATCAGTTACATAAACGGTATAAAAATTTAAGGCTCCAGAGGGATTCGGACCCACGACCTCCAGTTTACGAGACTGGCGCTCTAAACCACTGAGCTATGGAGCCGTTATTAATGCATCGGTTTGCATTTACATTGCAATAATAATCAGTAACATAAACGGTATAAAAATTTAAGGCTCCAGAGGGATTCGGACCCACGACCTCCAGTTTACGAGACTGGCGCTCTAAACCACTGAGCTATGGAGCCGTTATTAATGCATCGGTTTGCATTTATATTTGCAATAATACTCAATTACATAAACGGTATAAAAATGAAAGGCTCCAGAGGGATTCGAACCCACGACCTCCAGTTTACGAGACTTCATTGTTCAGTTGAAATTTAATATTTTTGTTTCTCTTGACTTTGTATCATTATATGTTTATATATGTCTTTGTCTTTTTTAACGTACATAAAATTCCTCTTCGTAACAATTCTATGGTCCTCGTAGCTTTTCTGTTCAACTTCCTCGTTTATCTTCTCTTAGATTTAAAGTTACTTGTGAATTATGCCTCTCAACTCCATAGGATATTCATTTTTATTTTTATTTTTTATTAAATAGAAAAAATGAGTGTGAAAAAATGAGTTTAATTTTTATTTTTTGAATACCCATAAAGAATGAATAAAACAACGTCTTCGGCATAATTTAACCCAACACGATTTGATATGCCGTAAAAAATAATTAAAACAGAAATAACTTCCCAGATCTCTTGAATTAGAGCCACGACATTTAGATGTAGTTTAGTATCATACCAAGCATACTCCATTTTGTGGGGAGAGGGTCTAACCCCTTAGCCGGGCGGTGGGGTTCAATTAGTGTATTTTTAAGCCCCGTTGACAGAGTGTAGAAAAATCAATCTGTTTCCTGTGAAAGATTTTTAAAATTGTATTTTTTAAAATCCCTGAAGAAATAGATAAAAATATTTTTTGTTATCAAAAAGGAAAAAACAAAATGTAATTCAATATTTATTTACGAACACTTTAACTTTTGATATTTCAAAATTAAAAAAAAAAGGCTCCAGGGGCATTCGAACCCTCGACCTCTAGTTCGCTAGAACTGGCGATCTAACCAACTGAGCTATAGAGCCAGACGGTGGGCGAAAGCTCGTGGTCATTATTAGCCTTAGTCGGGATAACGAATAAAGTGTCCAAATAAATTCTACCAATTTAATTGTTTTTCATTACTTAAATTTAACTTTTGATATCTCAGAATTAAAAAAAAAAAAAAATGCATCACACGAGGCTCCAGGGGGAGTCGAACCCTCGACCTCCAGTTTACTAGACTGGCGCTCTAACCAACTGAGCTATAGAGCCAGCTGACAGCAGATTATTCTCTTAGGCTAAATACACTAGAACTAGTCAGCGTCAAAACTCGTGTCTGTCAATAAAAGATGTCGAACAGATGATGTTGCTACTTTCTTGATGTTGTACTACAATAAGCCTAGGGGAATTAGCTCAGATGGTAGAGCGCTCGCTTAGCATGTGAGAGGTACCGGGATCGATGCCCGGATTCTCCAGCGATAATATTTTATTTTTATTTTTTTTAAATGCTTTCAGTTAGAACTTTTGTAGCTGTGAATTATATAACAGATCAAATGTTTTTCTTTTTTTCGTTCTGAATAATTTAATTCAAACGCATTGCACAACATGCAGATACAGCGGTGCCTTGACTTACGTGTTTAATTCGTTCAGATCGTAACTTTATTTCCTCGTATATCAAATCAATTTCCCCAATTGATATAAACTGAAATGCCATTGATCCGTTCAAGACTATATAAACCCCCAAGAGAACTGCAAATCTTATTATAATGGAGATTGTGTGTTTTTCTGTCTGTAACCGAAAGTATATTACTATACAAATCACAATTCCTTTTGTTATTTACATCACATTCTCCATGATTTTATTTTTATTTAAACCTCGATTATTAATAAAATTGTTTTCCATCATTAAGACTGTTGACCATATCTACATAGTATTTACCGCGTACCCCACTTGTACGGGTCAGGTACAAAGTCCCTATTAACGTGGGACCACCCACAAGCCGAAGCTCATGGAGTGGCAGGTGAAAAATTGCGTCGATCCCGTCGGCATTCCCCCTCAAGAGGGGCGCCTTAGGCACTGGGCAATAAACCCAGCCCTGCCCCTTTAAATCGAGGGGGCAGGTGTTGCCTGGGGGGATAGCCCCCTGGGATCGACGCCGTTAATTATATCAATGGTCCAGAGGCTGAAGCCACTGTAGACCATATCTACATACTAATAACATGCAATTGTATTTATATATACAACAAAATAGCGTATTACAGTGGGAATGGGAAGGCTAATTTGCATTTGATATTAAATATTTGATTTTAATAATATATTGCTTAGTATTATTGATTTCTAATTGTTTGGTGTTATCTTATTGAATATGAGCAAAAATCTCGGAGATAAATCTTAAAAGAAATCTATTAACAAGAATAAATAATTTATTTTATTCTTTACTTCCTATTTTAACTAAATTGTTAAATTAGGAAAAATTACCAATGAAAGACGGGAGTAACGGAAAATGATGGAAGAGTTAGTTTCAAAGTTGTTCTATTTTTCAATCATACCCCCTCTGTTCCAAATCTTTTTATCTGCATTCTTATTCAGTTTCATTAGCCTTTCTAATTTAATATGATATTTTATTATATTAAAACTTAGATACTTGCACTCTACGGAGGGTGCATATATTTGCTAGTGTATTCAAAGTAGAATAAAGCTTACACAAGTCCGACAGTGTACGTTCTCTTTATATTATACACACACACAAAAAAAAAAGATCAAAACAAAATTATCTATAAGACTTACAAATTATATAAAACAAGTTTTGGCATGTCTATATTTTATGGCATAGTTTGATATGACATTAAACAAACAAATCCTCTGCTACAAGCACGGATGCAACTCTTCGTGTTCTTACCTAAAAGTATTTGCGTATCGAAGGGGCTTTTATTTCCCCGTGGTCGTTGGCAAATTGTCGGACAAAGAAGAACAAACACAAAGTTGATTGCAGACACTTGTATTACAACATTACAAGGGTTTTAGACAAAGTGGTTAACAATAAAAAGAGTACAAAGAATTACATAAATGGTAGAACAACAAAATGGGGTTTGCAAATTAGCTGGAATTTGCGACCAGACTTATCTCTAAGAGTTCTTGGTATCGTGTTGTTAGGAGTTCATTCGAGCTTCACGGGTCGTTTCTTGTTTTAGTTCTCAGTTTACAATTAAACCGCCGTTGAAGGTTCGTAGAGAGTTTAGGGAATGGTAATACTGCGTTACCCTTAATGCGTGGTTTGTGATAAGTAGGCCCTGATTTTGGGCTAAGTGAGATAGCGTGGTTTTAGACGCCTCTCTCCAGTAACAGTTCTTGATAAGTAAAGTCTAGGGATCGCTTATTTTTGCGACTTCCCTCCTAGACTGCTCCATGATAAGTGACGTAGGGTTTTAATTTTGGCGCCAATATGCCATTGGCGATTTGTCCCCCTAGTGGCAGGGAAAGATAATTGACATGGAATTTCCGATATACCATGGCTTTCAAAAAACAAAAAAATAATCAAGTGAGGGGAAGAGACAAATTAGGGACCACCAATTAAAGATGTTAAAGTCAAATTTGACAGTACTAGATTGGTTGGTTGGTTGATTGATTTTAACGACATATCAACCCGTCCGTCATTTTATTTCATTTATTCTATTTCTTTCTTCTTTATTTATTTATTTATTTTTATTTCAGAAAAGAGAGTCACAAGGAATGAGAGACAACAACATCTCCAGCAAGCATCAACGTTTGTTTACAATCACTGCACCAGAGATTGCCATTAAAAAAATGGTCTGTTCAGCCACTCACGCAGTTGCAGATTTTTTTAAAAGTGGACACTACGCCTAACGGTTAGGAGGTAATATATGTTGTGTATTTATATTTATACTTTTATAGTAATTGGTTTTAACAATATATTAGCATCATTGGGGTTCATGTTGTATGGTATTGATTAAGTTCATGTCTATATTCTATGGCATAATTCTATTTTTCCCATGTTGACATTTTCAAATAGATCTTTCATATTGTTTGCATTAAAATAACGGTTTCTGATGTGAGCAAAACACCTGCATTCCATAAATAAGTGTTTAACAGGTTTCACACTGTGGTTGTTGTTCTTGTTTGAGTATATAGGAGTGCGCTAGTCTTGTGTGACCAATGCGTAATCAGGACACAATGACTTGTTCCTTTCTAGACTCCTTAAAACTGGTCTCCTGCCTCCGAAAATGGGTTTGATTAGGAAGAGTTTATTGTGGATGTTGTTATTCCAGCGTTGTTGCCATTTTGTATGAAGAAATCTATTAATTTTATGTTTCATATGGAATCTTGAACTTGTCGGGATCAAACCTAGAGCCGATTTAGCTGCAGAATAAGCTCTTTCATTAGGGGTTAGGGTTAGGGTTGGGGTTAGTTTTATAATTTAAAAAACATCTAAAAATTGTCAGTTAAAACAACCGGATATCGACGGTGTAAATGAAAAACATGTCCTTTCTTAATCGAGATAAAAAAGGGGTGCCTAAAGGTCATATGGTCCGAGAATTTGAAGCCATTGTCTTTTATCCATTTTTCTCAAAATTATTTGGAGTTTAAAAAAAAAAAATATGGAGAATCCGGGCATCGATCCCGGTACCTCTCACATGCTAAGCGAGCGCTCTACCATCTGAGCTAATTCCCCAACTGACAGGGTTTGGTGTCCTCTATGTATTTAATTTATCTGTCTACTATTTATAAATACGTAACTGTCATATTTTCTCGTTAGGTACCACCCAAATTACGTCACGTGATCAATTTAGGCCATATTGAAAGAAGAAAGGTAAATATTTTTGAACTTAAAAAAACATATCGCAAAAAAGAAATAACGAAAGTTATTACAAATAAAAACAGTTAATTCAAAGATCAAATTATCCGATTGGGAACAAATACTCACCGTTATCTTGATAAATAAGTAAAACAGTCCGTTTTTTACAACAGGGTTAGTTTCTTTATTGATATTTTTTTAGCAGAATTCTGTATTTATGGTTCTTTTACTAAAAAGCTCTCGCATAGAAACTTATAAAACATCTTTTAATATAATTATTCAGACTTATAGAAAAAAAAAGTAAAAATCGTTTTTTTTTGTCGGTTCATTTTTCATATTTCATAAAATAAAATAAGGGGGGAGGTAGACCTCGTAAATAATATTTTCCCAATATATTTTAAGAAAAAACTATTCCAGACATATTTACATCAAGGGTAAGTAATTGTGGAAATTTTTGTGAAAATTAACTGATTTAAAAAAAAGCCTCTAGTCATACCTTGTTTTTGGCTACGCTAAATTTCAATTGATTTAATGGTGCAAAAATGTAAACATTGTTTTACGTTCATAATTTTCATTATTTCTGCAAGCTTAAATTTTCTTCTTTCGAATGGACAACAACTTTTCAAGTTAATATTAACCTTTATGCAAGTTTAATTGTGCTAAATATAGAGAGGGGGGTAAATTTCACAGGGAAAATTGGTGGTACCTATTTCTCTTACTGTCATTTCAGTTGGTGAGATCGTCGGTCCTGTAAACTGGAAGTCCAGAGTTCGCATCTACTCGAGAACTTGAAACACATCGGAAACAGTTTTGTTTCTTGTTTAGTGTATTGATTGTTTTGATTTTCGAAACTCGAACAAGTATTTAAAAATTGGGGAGGGAATATCTACATGAATTTGCTGACAAAAAGCGACAAAAACACGATGAAGAAAATATCTAAGTTGGGCCGGAAATTCGCCTGACGGTGGCGCGCTAAAACATAGCGTAAATTAAGGCGGGTGCCCGGGACGACGAACAAAATCAAAATTACCTTGGTCCCATCCAATAAATGAATAAATAAAGATGAAATATAAAAATCGTGATTAATTCGTAATTAATTTGTCTTGCTCAAAATTATTTAAAAAAACAACAAAAAAACAAGTAAAAGAAAAAGAAAAAGAAATGTTAATGGAGAATCCGGGCATCGATCCCGGTACCTCTCACATGCTAAGCGAGCGCTCTACCATCTGAGCTAATTCCCCAACTGACAGTTGTTTGTGTCCTCTATGTATTTAATTTATCTATCTACTGTTTATAAAAGCGGCTTTGACAGGTGAGTGTTCGTCATATTTTCTCGTATTTCAATTGTTAAGAGAATTTCTGCTACTCAGATATTTTATCAAACAATTTTTGACATTTCGTATTATATTAAAAAAATTAAAATAAGAATACTAAAAAAAGGCTCCAGGGGGATTCGAACCCTCGGCCTCCAGTTTACTAGAGCTGGCGCTCTAACCAACTGAGCTATAGAGCCACGTCGTATACCAGTGCGAATGCATAGATAAAATTTAATTGTTGATAGTTGTAAAAAAAATTTAAAGTATGGAGATGAGATGGCAGAGCACTCCTCAATCATGCATGAACTCCGGATTTGATAAAAGAAGAAGACAACGGTTTATTTTCACATATTACACAATATAAACAATGTCACATAAAACAAAACAAAAAAACGTAATGTTGTTTGTTGTAGTAATGTGTGGAGGATGATCACTAATTAGGACTGAGCCTATTCTAGTAGTAACCAACTCAGTTGTTGTTTAGTTTTATTTTTTTTATCTAAAATTTTTTTTTACATAGTTTGAAAGTTGATTATAAGTTTACATACGTATTAAACATTTATATTTAGATAAATGATATCCGGGTTGGGTAAGTTAGATTTTAGAGTATTATATTGGAAAATAGGTAATTATGAACTTTTGTTTAGTAAATTTGGGTGTCCCAGAAAAAACAGAACCCACAAATTTTGTAAAATTAACAGTTTTATTACAAAATTTGTGGGTTCTGTTTTTTCTGGGACACCCTAATTTACTAAACAAAAGTTCATAATTACCGGAAGATAAACCAGTCATTGCGAATTTATGAATTTATCTGGATGATTTTTTTTTCAATTAAATTTTATTTATCTATTTACATATATATATATAAGTTCTAAATAATTACGAATAACCCTCAACCTCCAGTTTACTAGGCTGACGCTTAAGCAACTGAGCTATGGAGCCACGTGGTACGCCAGCACCAATGCATACAGATACAATCTGACTGTTGAAAGTTGTGGTAAAAATTTAAAAGTATAAAGAAGCGGCCGAAACAAATTCGACGTTAGAGGACTCGTTAATGTCAAAGTAACATTCAGAGTGTCCAGTCTCTCATTTCCGAATTTCAGTCGGTTAGTGCATCATTCATCTAAACTGGAAGTCGTAGGTTCGCATCTACCTTGAATCTTGAATTTTCCGCTCATCCGGATCAGATGGGCTTCATCGATACCAATATAGTATGTGGCCTACCTTTTGAAGTATAAAAAGCATATTATAAGGTTATAATAATAACTGCTAACCTTAACCCCATTTCACAATTTTAGAATATTTTAGAATTAAATAGATCTTTGATTCATGTAAATTATGGATAAATTCTTTTTTTAAATATTCTTAATTACTATATACAGCTTATGACTGAATTGCATTTCTTGAAATTGAATAAATGTGAAAAATAATTAGTTTCAATAAATTGCCTACTACTTATATCTATAAATATACTCTTACTGAGGTAGGACACATTCAAACCGAATAGGCCACTTACTATAACAGAATCAAAAAGATAGGCCACATACTATAACGGCACCGTCTCATCTAATAAATGAATAAATAAATAAGAGAAAACAGAAAAAATGTTATTGTATGATTGAATTGTATTGCCTAACGTTCAGCGGACCATCCGCTCGTCAGATATTTTATCACATTTGACAAATAAGGACTCTTTTGTGGTTTTAACACTTCGCCTATCACGACTGAACCAATTTTCTCAGTCAGTAGAGCACCTGCCTAGGAATCGCAAGGTTCCTAGTTCGATACCAGACCCCACCAACTTAGTGCATGAGTAGCACTGACTAGGTAATCTGATCTGTGGGGTAAAGTAGAGAGCTTATGGTAGGTATGGTGCTCCATCTCAGCAAAACAATCTCCTTGATCTAGCGCTAGTGAAAAGGGATCGACTCCCTCGCTCTCTGGCTGATACCGACAAAAGGCCACTCTCCCAACTCTACTTACGTACATTTTAGCTGTATGATGGTAAATTTCAAAGTTCAATATCTCTTCACCCCAGAACTCATTTATACGGCATCTAATGGGGAAGTTCCAATTTTGGAGCTTTGGGGAATCTAGAGATCCCTTTCATCGTCATTACTCACAGGTCGACTATGGGGTGGTAAGAGTTTTGGGTGTTTTAAGGTTTAATGTAGCTGGATATTCTTGGTGCGTGTTATTTTTTCTTTAACCCCATCTCATTTAGTGGTTGCGCTGAAAAGGAAGGAACGAAAAGGAAAGACACAAAGGCAGAAGGTGGCTTTATAACTTAGGCTTTATTCCCAGTCATAGTCGCCTGTGGGAAGGAAATATCTCCCTGGCCACTAGTGCGACTCGAATAGCCGAGATATTAACTTTGGGGTCGGAAGTCGGTCCTTTTTCTCGTACATGCGCGGAGGGTTATTCCCGTGAAGACTCATGGGAGTTTTTATTTTTTTTTATTTTAATTTAATTTTTGTTTTATTTTAATCCCCACACCACTTTGACCCGAAGAAGTAATACCTGTTAATGTCTCATCTATGGGTTAAATAGAAAAATGAATTTTAAAAATGTGTTAAAAAATTGAGTTTAAAAAAAAATTGAATACCTATCAAGCATGAATAGAACAAAATGCTTTCGGCATAAAATAACCCAAGGGTTGACATGCCGTAAAATCCACCAAATCAAATCAAACCAAAACTCATTCTATTCAAATGAAATATGGCAGTGGTGTTCACAGTGCCTTTTCAGTGTAAACAAGTGACGTGTGCGAGAAGCACTGCCAGCGGTTTACGGTAGGATCGTTGTGGTATTAGAGCCAGTGTGAACAAATAGTTGAACGAGGTGGAGGATTATGTTTACAATATAAATACAATGTCGTAACGATCTTTTCAATAACGAAGATGAACTGTTATAACTGGTGTAATTGTTTTGATATTAAAAACCTCACTCATGCCATTTCAGTTGTGTTATAAAATGTTTATTTCAAAGTTATGAGATGAGGTAAGCATAAGTGGTGCTCTTCCAATATGTAATCTACCGAGTTGTTTACATTCCAATATGTGGTCTACCCATTATTTTCCCATTAAACTAACCCTAAACCCTAACTTCTTTTTTCCTAGTAGATCACAACCTTCGGTAGATCACGTATTAGAAGAGCACCGCATAAGTTTAGGTAATTAATTCAGGCGATTGTCAATCATACACATAAAACCGGGTTCAATATCCAGCATTCGCAAGGTTAAAGTTTCGGAAGCTTGATTGAGAAAGAAGCTCTTCATTACGAATTTATGAATGAATCTGACTGAATCGTTCTTGTTAATTTGGGGAAAAAAATTATATATGTATTTTAGAAAATAATCTAATTGAATATTGTAATTCAATTAGCTTATTTAGAATTAATTGAATTTCTAAATTTTTTTGAATGGAATTAGATGGGTTCTGTTCTTCTACATAAATACAGGGAAATTTAAGGGCAACCAAAAATGCGCTCTTTTCACAAAAACGAATTAAAATTTATTAAATCGATTATTTAAGGTTAAATTTTAGTTTTATTTGAAAAAGAGTAACATGATGAGCATCACAAAAACAATAATATTACATATGTAATTAACTTTTAATACATTTTGTCGAAAAATCTTTCAACCATAAGTGTGTGAGAAAAAGAAAAAGAGGCAAGGGCAGAGAGTCTGTGGTTAATTATCCTTCTCTTGTGAAACAATGCCAGTTTCGCGACCCTCTGGTACAATCAAGGGTTAATTAACTATCCTTTCAAGGGTAATAACATTTCTTTCTCAAGACGACTGGCCAGGTAACAATATGATCAGTCAAACGATCTCGCGTCCTCCCTCTGTCATTTGACGTCTATTTATACAAAAGATGGACCTGCGCATATCCCGGTAGAAAGGTAAAATTCCCGTCAGGCGCAAATCTCACCTTCGGTATTTCATATTGGACCCTGTCACTCCAACCGACGCCATTCAGGTGAGTAGAGGGCCGACCTCAAATATTTTTTTCCACAATTTTAAACATTAAATTATCCCCAAAATTTACAAAACCGGGCGCTTTGCGTGAAGTAACTTACGTAATTACAAAACACATTATTAAAAGTTAAAATGTTTTATTTTCTCAGAAATCAATAACAAAAGACATTAAATATACTATGTGCAGAAAAATTACTCACATGTTGATAATTTTATAGCCAAATAATGCCTGTTTATATATATATTTATTTATTTTATTTATATTCAAAACACATGGAAAAAAGGGATCATGTCAAATGATTTTTCCCGCTAAATATTTTTAAACTACGGAAGATAAGATGCATAACAATTTCCTGATTGATAGAAAAAAAGTTACCAAAAATCAGGGATATATCCGATTTTAATAAGATTTCCAGTGTTGACTTATCAATTAATGGATATTATATGCATCATTTATTTAATTTTAAACCAAATCGAAACTCTTTAAAATAAATATTACTGTTAGGTCCATCCATAGTAATTTATAGTGTAACATTTTTCATATCTGATTAATAAAATTATAGAAGGGGGGAAAATAGAGGAGGGGCCGAAAAGAAGCGAGTTCACAGTCTTCTCACAAGCCAGACTTTCTTTTGGTCAACACATTCTTCGTCTTCATCTAGCAGCTGGAAAATCCGTCGTCGTAGTCGAAATAATCTTTAACAGTTCAAAATCGCATTTCCTATTTAATTTTGTTTCTGTCGGACTAAAATCCATTTCTTTTACTGGGTCGTTCGCAAAGCGCTTCGTCGTCATCGACTGCTGCTGCTGACCCCCAGTGCTCGACTCACTTGTTATTTATGGACACATTTACCCAAACATCCGGGCACATCAGTTGAACCTCGCCTCCGTCCAGTCCCCAAATCGCATTTGTTTTTGCAGGCGGGAGGACGCGAGTTCGATCCCGGCAGGTAAGACAATGTCTTGCTCTTTTTCCTTTCTCGTTCTCCGTCACAAAAATTCATTTCAAATTATAACCGTTCAATTTGTAGCATTTAAATTTATATTTTCAGATCAGAAAAAAAAAGAAAATGTGTGTGCTACAAAAGAACAATTTAAACTGTTTAAAAATAATAGAATTTTTTTCTGATAATCCAAAAAATTGTTTTGTCTACATCAGAGTAATGAAAATATCTGAAAAAAAAAATTGATTTTTTCTATTTTCAGTACTTTTTTCGTCACAAAAAATTATTTTTCCTTCCCTTCATATCTTCAGTCTTTTCTCTTTTTATTTATACAAATATTAGTCAGCCTTAATTACACAATATGTATGGTGCGCCCCCAAAATGGGAGGAGGGGGTCAAAGTTAACTGACCTGAAAAAAAAATGTGAAAGTTTTTGAATAAAATAACTAGTGCATTATACATTTCATACATTAATATATCAACACTAAACATTTCACAAAAATCGGTTAATTCCCAGATTTTTGATAACTGTTTTTTGTTTGGGGGGGGGGTGACTCTAGTATTGTCAGATTTGACTTAACGTTTAAATTGGTGGTCCCTAATCTAATCACTACTGTTGCAATTTATAGAACCACATTTAAAGAAAAAACCCAAAAAAACACACTATGTAACACCAGTATAAATGGTTGTCAGTCTTCCGTCTACGAGAGACGATGGAGTAGTGTCAAAGTTTTTAAAATTCAAAAATTTTTTTTTAATCTTTGAACTACATAGTCTGGGCGGGTTCATATGGAGGATAAGCTGTTGCTCATGCAGCAAATCCCATCTATCCACACAATCGCTGTGATCCAAAGGAAAGGTAAAGTACCAATGCAGTTTAGCAACGGTAGTGTCGCAGGAGTTAATGAGTAGCACTGGATTTAAGCATCACGGCAGCTTAGGGACTCCGACTCCTGATTTATTTTCGGGGTTTACTCCACTAGCCTTTCCTTGAAGGCAGCAGCGGTTTTGTGTCGGACTTTTCCTTGAATTTGATGGGTTGCCAACCATGGCTAAGTTGCCCCTTCTAACCTATTTGGGGATTTATGTGAGTAGTAGTAACCCAATCCTACTACTATTGGTGTTCCTGAAAAAGAAACGAGATTAGGGATATGCTATATTTTGCATTTGTGTATCAGATAAGCAACAGTATATTCAGGTCAGTATACTTACAAATTTGTATTATTTTGGCAGTATCCCCCCCCCCCCCCCCGGATGATGGCCCAAGAGAGGACAAAGTACATGGAAACAAATTTGTTAGAGTAAATTTATTAGCCAATTCATAGCGGATATTGTAACCCCCAGTCATTGACTTGAAAGGATTGAAAACAAAATATGTAGACAAAAGATGTTTATACTATTTAATCATTATATATCTTATCTTATTATAATAGAGATTGTGTGCTTTTCTGTCTGTAACCGAAACTATATTACTACTCACATCACTATTCCCTTAGTTATTGACATCACATTTTCCACGATTGTATTTTTATTTAAACCTCAATTATTAATAAAATTGTTTTACATTATTAATACTGTTAACCATGTCTATATACTAATAGCATGCAATTGTATTTATATATACAACAAAATAGTGGTTTACAGTGTGAACGGGAAGGCTAATTTGCATATTGATATTAAAAATGTGATTTTATTAAATATATGCTTAGTATTATTGATTTCTAACTGCTTGGTTTTATTTTAATGAATATAATCAAAAATCTCTTCAATGATTCTTAAATTAACAAGAAAAAATAACTGTCATTTTATTACTTACTTCCTCTTTTAACTCAATACTTAAATTAGAAAAAATAACAATGAAAAACCGGAGTGATGGAAGAGTAAGTTTCAGTTGTTCTATTTTTTATTATACTCCCTCTGTTTCAAATCTTTTATTATACTCCCTCTGTTTCAAATCTTTTATTATACTCCCTCTGTTTCAAATCTTTTATTATACTCCCTCTGTTTCAAATCTTTTTATCGGTATTCTTATTTAGCTTAATTAGCCTTTCTAATTTAATACAATATTTTATTACATTAAAACTTAAATACTTGCACCCGGAGGGTGCATATATTTCCTAGTATATATAAAGGTGTGTCAAAAAGTATCGATATTTTTTGTCCTTTTGACACACCTTGTATGCTGAAAAAAAAAAGTTCCATTCATTCATTTCTATCTTGGTTAATAAAGGTTTAAACTTGGTACTTTTTTTTTTTTTACTCACCTATTTATTTCAGAATACAAGGTGTGTAAAAAAAGTACCACGTTTTTTGTCACAATTTTTAGATTAGTAAATATTATATTAACATTATGTCCAAATGCATTTAACTTTCTCTCCTAATACATTTCATTTTACAGGAACATGAGAAAAAAAAAAAGAATGTACATATTTTTTTTAATCTCGTTTCGTCATTCAACATGGCCTACGCCCCTCCCACTGGCCTACGCACCCCCACTGGCCTACCCCCCCCCACTGGCCTACGCCCCCCCCCCACTGGCCCACTCACGTTGAAATAGGAAAGTAACTTTGTCAATATAAAAATGAAGACAGTCAGTGACCATTATCTGAATTTGGCTCTCAAAGATAAGTTACTCATTTTTATATATACTAGCAAATATACGCACCCTTCGGGTGCAAGTATTTAGGTTTTGATGTAATTAGAAACTATTTAGAAAATGATAAACTGAGGGGGTATAATCGAAAAATAGAACAGCTTTTAATCTAACTCTCCCATCATTATCCATTACTCCCGTCTTTCATTTTTCCTAATTTATCTATTTAGTTAGATTATGAAGTATTTAATAAAATTACAGTTCTTTCGTCTTGTTTATGGATTTCTTTTAAGATTTATCCCCGAGATTTTAGCTCAGATTCGTTAAGAGAAAACCAAACAATTAGAAATCAATAATACTAAGCATATATTTATTAAAATCAAATTCTTAAATATCAATATGCAAATTAACCTTCTCGTTCACAGTGTAAACTGCTATTTTGTTGAATATATAAATACACTTGCATGTTATTAGTATGTAGATTAATACAATAATGACAATTTTATCAATAATAAAGGTTTAAATAAAAAAATTCATGGTGAATGTGACGTCAATAACTAAGGGAATTGTGACTTGAGAAGTGATCTAGTTTCGGTTACAGACAGACAAACACAAAATCTCCATTATAATAAGATATATACATACCTACATACACAGTTTTCCTTCTACTTGACTGGTTTCTTAACCAAATTTAAAGAGTCTAGTCGATCCTATTCTTTATTCATAGACGTAGAGAGAATAGTTAGATTCATACCTTCCCCACAGCTATGTGCGCTATGTAAAAATCGCAATTCTCTTCAGAATTGAACTTGAGTCGCCGTGATCCATTTGTTGCGACGGTAATGGTTACCGTCGCAACAAATGGATCACGGCGACCCAAGTTCAATTCTGAAGAGAATTACCATTACATTACAATAATACTATTATTTTTATTTGTCCTTTTTGAATAACAGAAAAAAAAATAGAATGAAGGAAATAACGATATCCACCCTGAACTTGGTTTGTCTCGTAGCTAAAATAATAATATGGTATTTTAAAAATAGCATAATATTTTTTTATACATTTTTCTATAGAATAGATAAGAACACTCATATCTTTTCGCTCAATTCCTAGCAAGGTTTAGTAAACATGTATTCATTTATTTAATTACTCCACCGAATGTAACATTTTGCAACTTGTCATGTGTTTTTTTATTGGGATAGGGTCCCTTATTAAAATTATTACAACAAAAAGTTAAAATAAAAATACATATTGGAGAATCCGGGCATGGATCAAAACTATCTAGGTCCCATCAAATAAATGAATAAATAAATAAAGACAAAATATAAAAAACATGATTGATTCGTAATTAATCTGTCTTGCTCAAAATTATTTTTAGTTAAAAAAGTAAAAAGAAAAAAAATGTTAATGGAGATACTGTAAACTGGAAGTCCAGGGTTCGCATCTACTCGAGAATTTGAAACTTTGGCACATCTGAAACAGTTTTGTTTCTTGTTTAGTGTATTCATTGTTTTGATTTTCGAAACACGAACAAGTATTTAAAAATTGGGGAGGGAATATCTACATGAATTTGCTGACAAAAAGCGACAAAAACACGATGAAGAAAATATCTAAGTTGGGCCGGAAATTTGCCTAACTCTGGTGCGCTAAAACATAGCGTAAATTAAGGCGGGAGGCCGAGACGACAAAAAAAATCAAAATTACCTAGGTCCCATCCAATAAATGAATAAATAAATAAAGATGAAATATAAAAATCGTGATTAATTCGTAATTAATTTGTCTTGCTCAAAATTATTTAAAAAAAAAAACAAACAAAAAAAAAATGTTAATGGAGAATCCGGGCATCGATCCCGGTACCTCTCACATGCTAAGCGAGCGCTCTACCATCTGAGCTAATTCCCCAACGGATAGAAAGATGTGTCCTCTATGTATTTAGTTTATGTGTTTATGGTTCATAAATGTGTCTTTGACAGGTGAGTGTCAATAAAGAAAGTAAAATAGGCGGGTGGGCTATTGTCAGTATCAACCGGACAGCGAAGGATCTATCCAAGGAGGGCCTTGGTCTAATCCCTATTTCAGTAGCGCAAGGCCAGGGAGATTGTTATTGCTTTTAAGGTAAAACGCACACCTACCATCAGCTCCCCACTTTACCATACAGGCCCAAGCTGTGCTACTCATACGCTGAGTTGTCGATGGCCGGTATCGAACACGGAATCTTGTGGTTCCTAGATAGATGCTCAATAGTAAGTCATATTTTAACGTATTCAGTATTTCAATTGGTGAGAACGCCGGTCTTGTAAACTGGAAGTCGAGGGTTCGCATCTACTCGGGACCTTGAAACTTTGGGACATCTGAAACAGATAGGACTCATCTAATAAATAAATCAATAAATGAATAAAAACATATTAAATAAGACAAAATAGAAAAACGTATAAATTATCGTGAAAAATTTGTAATTAATTTAGCTTAACATTTAGAGGAACTTCTGCTACTCAGACAGTTTGTCAAACAATCTTTAACCTTTCGAAATTAAATAAAAAAATAAAATGAAAAAGGCTCCAGGGGGATTCGAACCCTCGACCTTCAGTTTACTAGACTGGCGCTCTAACCAACTGAGCTATAGAGCCACGTGGCATGCCAGAAGGAATGCATACAAAGAAAATCTGATTGCTGATGGTTGTGGTAAAAATTTAAATGTATGGAGAAGAGGATAATACAAATTCCAGGGTAAGGCACTTTATATATATATATATATATATATATATATATATATATATATATATAGCATGGATCTTCCAAAACCAACAGAAACAAAATATTAATGGAATGTAATTATTTGTGTTTGTTATTCAGTTTTCCATTATTTTCCTCACATTTTGTCGGATTTCTTCTAATCTGTTATCTTCTGTATAAGTTCTCAATTATTAAGAACTAGCAGCGGCTACCCGGCGTCGCCTGGTTAGAGGGGGATTTTTTAAAGTTAGTCCCGCAGATCCATTATTACTGAATCGTGAGTTGAATGCCCCATTTAAATCCCTATGTAAAAAAAATAGACCTTGCATTGGTCCAGCTCCTCTGAAAAGAAATGTTAATGTCTACTATCTAAAATATTAAATGAAAAACGCTGTTATCATTTAAATTTCATTTTTTAATTATCTTCACAAATATGAATCAAATCTTCATTATTTTTGCTCAAAAGCCAAGCCCTGGTGATATTTAATGTGTATATATATTTACTTTGTCGTTAATTGTTTTATTTTCGAAGTTTCCTCCGGACATACAGATACACACAACTGCCCTTTATATATTTATAGATAGATAACTGAAATTAAAAAAATAGAACACTAGAAATAAATATATGCATTGCGTACCCAGGTGGCTTGATTTTCTTTTTTTAATGGTGAATAATTTTATGGACGAAGGATTCTCAAATGTTCACACATGCAAATTCAAAAACTTTAGGTTTATCAAACTTAGTATCTCAGTTAGTGTATAATTTAGTTGTGCTTGTTTACCATTACTGGAAGGTATTTACCCAATGATATGAGTAGGGATATAACACAAGGTCACATGCATGGGACATCCAACGAGGATCAAACTCGTTATTCAGTAGTAATGGATCTGCGAGACTTGCTTGTTAGCCATTACACCACGATGGTACACGCTTGCATGAATATAGGTATGGCCAAAATTGCACGTGTGTTTTAACCACCCCCCCAGCTCTAATTAAAATTCAATAAAACTCGAGAAAAAGGAATGAAACTTGTTATAATTTCTTTCTGTATCCTGAAGAAGAACGGTTTAAAAAATTCACATACAAAAGATTTGTTTTCCAGTCTTTAAATTTATTAATCACAAATAAAAAAATTCGGAATATTTCTGCCGTTTTTCTGTTGAAGGTATGGTGTATTTAACGTGATTTATTTCATGGTTATAATTAAGGGGAGAGAATATTTGGATGTATGTATACCCTTTCCTAAGGGTATTAGTCAGTGACAGCGTTATCCTTTAGGTGAACTAGGTTATCGCCTAGGGTGTCAATGTCAGTGGGTCCCACAAATTCAGAGCAAACTTGAATAGAATTAAAAATGAAGAAAAACTATGGTAGACAATGTTTCATTGATTTAACGTAATAACAATAACTGGATATCTCTATTAATAATGGAGATTCTGTATTTCTGTCTGTAACAAAAACTACGTCATAGCTTTACGTAACAGCTTACGTCACAATATTCTTATGCTATATACACCCACAATTTGAGTAAGCAATTTTAAAAATTGTTTTTTACTCTTGTCCTTTTTTTTTTAACAGTAACAAGAAGTTAACTAAAAGGTTTACAAATAAATAAATACCTACGATTTTGTGGAATATTGATGTGGAAAATATTCAAAATAATTGTTTGATTATTACATGCACGCAACATTTTATTTCAGAGGGACGGGGCTCAGTTTTCATTTCAAATTGTTTTTTTTTTACTCCTTTAATAAATATGAAGATTTGTCTTACTTATGATACAAACCCTCTGACATTGAATTTTTAATCCCCACCCTCTCAGGCAATGTCTTTTAAAAAATAATTTTACGACGCCCGGATGGTGTTTTCTGTTGCTAGTTTGTATTAAAGATATAAAGTTACAAGATGAAAATTATGTTATCAATGATTAGTTGGCATTTGCGACATGTCAACCCTTGTTGGGTTATTTTATGCCGATGACGTTTATTTTTATCCACTCTTGTTGGGGTATTCATTTTTTTTCAAACTCAATATTTTTAAAACATATTTTTTAATATTCACTTTTTGATCTATTTAACCCATAGATGGGACCCCAAATGCCCCTCCCCAGTCAGGGTGGATCTTGGAGTAATGGTGATAAATGGGCACTCTACATTCCCCAGAGCTCCAGAATTGGAACTTAATCACAAGATGTAGTTTAGCATCATATCGAGGACACGTTATCAATGGTGTTTAGTGAGTTAGAAACAATGTAGTAATGGGGTACTGCACCTACATTAACTTATGAAAATTTTCTAAGGGGGCGCCCTTTAAAGGCTTGCCTAGGGCGCCTAATCATTTTGTACCGGTCCTGACATAAGCGCTATGTGAAATGCAAACAGATCCGGGTTAAACTTGCAAATCGTCGTCAAAATTAAAACGGAAACTTATTTGGTGGGGATCCATGACAGTTTAACTACAGCGTATGAATGATTTTTTTTACGAATTTAGTTTAGTTTAGGGGTTTGGGGATTAAGGTTGTTTTTGATTACGCATTGCTTAAAAAAAGAAAAAAAAAAAAACCAAATTACAATACATTTAATTAACAATTGAAATTAATTATTGAATCCAACGGTAGACACATTAGTCTCAGTTTGTGTTAGTATTGCAATGTATAATTTCAATTGAACTTGGTTAAAAAAAATTTTTCAACATTAAGTGTATAGTAATTTTTAAAAGATTTTTTTAAAGCAATACGTAATTATAAACAACCTTAATCCCCTAAACCCCTAAACCAATTCGCAAAAAAGTTCATTCATATACTGTAGTTAAACTGTCATGGAACACTACCAAATAATTTTTCGGTTTAATTTTGAGGACGATTTGCAAGTTTTACCCGGATCCGAACAGGTTCGAGTTCATTTACTACGACGATAACCATTAAACCACACGCCTCCATGACGCTGAAACCGAAATCGTTTTTTTATTCTTTTATTTTTGACATGTTTTCAAACTGAAATCCTATCTAAAAAAAAAAAAAATAAATGAATAAAATAAAATAAAATGAAAAATAATCACCGGCTCCGGAGATCGATCCCGGTATTTCTCGCTTGGTTAGCGAGAAATCATCCATTCGCACTAATTCAACACAAATTTGCCGCCACCTTTCTCTATTTTTATCAACACCACCAAACTGGTTCAGCTGTTTGCTGGCAACATCAGCAGTCAGATTTTATTCTATTGTATGGAGTGAAAACTTCAATCTGGCTCTATAGCTCAGTTGGTTAGAGCGCCAGTCTAGTAAACTGGAGGTCGAGGGTTCGACTCCCCCTGGAGCCTCGTGTGATGTACTTTTTATTTTTTTTTTAATTCTGAGAGTTAAATTTAAGTAATGAAAAACAATAAAATTGTTACGATTTATTTAAAAAACAACTTTTTATTCAGCAACAAAAAACATTATTATTTCTTTAATTTTTTTCCTTCCCCACCTCTCTCTCTCTTTTATCAGCCAGAGAACATATCTTTTATAAAGTTTTTTTTGTTATTAATTAATAGTAAATTTTATAGATGCAGTTGAGTGATACCGTTAGTTTTTGTAGTCTAATTGCTAAAACTTGATAATTATTAGTCAAATTGTTGTCTAAGTCGCTAAGTCTAAGTCGCTAAGTCCAACTCGTAAGTCTAAGTCGCTAAGTCTAAGTCGCTAAGTCCAACTCGTAAGTCCAACTCGTTAAGTCTAAGTTGCTAAGTCCAACTCGTTAAGTCTAAGTTGCTAAGTCCAACTCGTTAAGTCTAAGTTGCTAAGTCCAACTCGTTAAGTCTAAGTTGCTAAGTCCAACTCGTTAAGTCTAAGTTGCTAAGTCCAACTCGTTAAGTCTAAGTTGCTAAGTCCAACTCGTAAGTCTAAGTTGCTAAGTCCAACTCGTAAGTCTAAGTCGCTAAGTCGCTAAGTCCAAGTCGCTAAGTTTAAGTCGCTAAGTCCAAGTCGCTAAGTTTAAGTCGCTAAGTCCAAGTCGCTAAGTTTAAGTCGCTAAGTCGCTAAGTCGCTAAGTCCAACTCGTAAGTCTAAGTCGCTAAGTCCAACTCGTAAGTCTAAGTCGCTAAGCCCAACTCGTAGAAATGTTAATAATTTGTATTATTCGAATTTATAGTTTAAAAGGTAAATATTCTAGGTAAAAAGAACATTAAGTTTATAAGTTCCAAAAATTCCCTCTAAATTGTCCAGTTGGATACATGGCACAACGGATACAAAGGTTGAGTTAATACCATTCTAAGTTACAATCAAGTGTAGATTGCTGGTTCAATCCTGACCGATGGTAACATAGAATACTTAGCTTAACACTTGTCTTGAGAACAATCTCCCCATGTGGATTAAATAGGGGGTTCGTTTTGAAGTTCCGCGAAGGTTCTCGAGTTCATATAGAATGTTCTCGAGTTCGAAGAGAAGGTTCCCGAGATCGACCCCCCCCCCAAAGAAAAAAACCCCAAAGAAGGTTCAATAAAGATAAGGCTGAAAAATCCAATTAATATCCTTTTCTTGATTGTTTTTATTTTATTTGGTACCACCTTCACTGTACGACAATCTCTGACGAGTATTAATCTTAATTTTTGGAAACTAAAATTTATGATATATATATAGTATAAAGGAGGCGCTAATGTGTAATGGTTATTGTCGTAGTAAATCTTCGGGAAGATGCTGCTTGTATTTCACATAATGTAAATAACCTATGCATCTATTTACTCTCAGGTTATAGGTAAATAGTAGGACTGACTGGGCTCTTTAACCTTAGTTAATTCAGCATTCGGCTGATGATTTGGATAAATACATATATCAAAATATAAAACAAGATAGGTAAAATAATAGATATATATATATGGGAGTAAATCCGACAATATTAAGAAATTTGGAAAAACAAGTGTTGATAAATAAATTTATCTCATTTTTGGAACACTTGTTTTTTTTCAAATTTCTTATATATATATAATTAGGGGGCCTAAATTTTTTAGTTTTCTAGTTTTTCTTCAAAACTTATACTTTGTTTGACTAAAATAAGGTTCGCATTAAATAGATATTTATTTCTAGAATCTAAAAATATAACATCTTAAACTTAACATCAGAATTTTCAAATTCTAAATGAATTTTATATATTAATTTGTCATAGCAGAAATATTTAAAGTTTTGAAATAAAATAACTGATGCATTATAAAATTCATTAATTGATAAATATATACTGGTAATTTCATTAAAATCGGATAATTTTTTAAAATCGCTAATGTTACATTAATTTTGTAAACACGCCATTTTTAAACAGCGTTTAAGATCGAACGCGATTGAAATTGACCAAAAATCGTTTTAAATGTATTAAAAATGAATTAAATGTGTAATATTAGGTTGCTTTATTTATTGATGGTCATTATGTTACTACTTATCGATTTAGCTTTATAGTCTATTTCAGGGAGCTTAGGCAAATAGTCTAACTCTCCCGACTCATCAGATGCGAATGATGAATTCTTTATTACTTTAAAGGCATTTGAAAACAGATTTTTATTTTTTATTTTTTTAAATGTTATAGTCCTGTGATATGAATTACAAATGAAATCCTTGATGTTTCAAAAAAAAAAAAAATTTCTGTGACTCTAACATTAAGAGCACACATTGAGCTCTCAAACAGCGACAGGTTTTTTAAATAAAACTCTTGTGTCATAAGGAAGATTTATTCTCTGGACTTTTGGATTATATATATATATATATATATATATATATATATATATATATATATATATATATATATATATATGGCATTGCCAAAAAACGTGCCTTTTTACTGAAAAAACGAATTGAAATTAAATCGATTATTTTAGGTCAAATTTTAGTTTTAGTCGAAAAGTGGTAATATAATAATGAGTATTAGTAAAAAAATAAAAAAATTAATATAAAAACAATTTATTCATAATACATTTTAAACATAAAATTCGCCCAAAAATATTACTAATCTGAAGGTTTGCTACGCACTGAAAATAAAACATCTTATTAACATTTTAAAACACTTTTAAAAGTATCTTCTTAGAAATCAACAACGAAAACATTAAATACACTATGTACAAAAAATACTCGCATGTTTATATTTCATATCCTTTGTTTGTTCAAAACCTGCAGAAAACAACCTCGCTTTTTGACATATACAAATTTTAAAAATTTTCCCGCAAAATATTTTGAAAGTATGGTAACTCAAAAATACGATATTTTTTTACAGTACCAATTCACTGATTGATAAAAGACAGCTTACCAAAAACCAGGGAATTATGAGATTTTGATTGAATTTAAACTGTTTCTGTGAAAACATTAAAACAAGAATCATTACTTTTAAGGAAAAAAGTCAAAATTTAAAAGACATTAAAAAAATTATTACTGATAGCTGCTTTCATAATTTTTTTAGTCGAACATCTTTTTTTATATCTAATAAATAAATAAAATTCATTTAAAATTATTAACAAAATAATATCCTTCCCTCGTCAAAATAGAAATTTAAAAGGTTAATCTTAATAAAAAGACATGACTTCATGTAAATTATGCTCTGTTATATATCACAGCACCCCACAAAAAGCAGCTGTATGGACACTTGTCCCCTATCACACAACCTATCAGAGTAAGATGAACAATACATGCTGGACATTACTGGGGAAGCAAGGACGAACTCATAAGTGACGTTCTCCTGTGGACACCTCCAGTATAAGTCGACCAGCAAAAATCTACACTCAGCTCTTTGCGGATACTGGATGTCGTTAGGGAGTCTAGTAAATTAGAAATCGATGATTCAAAATCCCCTCGATTATTAAAGTTCCTCGTTTAATCTGAGGGGGGGGGGCATTTGTATTTATAAAAAAAATTGTACATTAAAACACATGCATGGGTCGGTTTAGCTTAGTCGGTTGAGCATTCACCTCGCACATGAGTAGCACAGCTTGGGTAATGTGGTCTGTGCGGTAAAACATCTAGAAGCTGACGGTAGGTGTGGCACTCCACATCAGTAAAAACAATCTCCCTGGTCTAGCACAATCAAAAAGTGGATAGACTCCCTCGCTATTCGGCAATAGGCCACTCCGTAGACTTTTAGATATATGCATAATGTTTATTGAAAACTGTTATGACACCATGAGTTAAAGTTTTATAGGTTTTCTATCGTGCAAGTTCATCACTGAGCCGGCCTGTCATTTTTATAACGTACTTGCGCATTCCATTAGATTAAAATAAATAAACACTATATCGCCCATTTTCGCGTTAGATCAAGAATTATGGCCACATTTTTATTTCTTTGGTTCAGACTTTTTTTCAAATTTGAACAAATAAAACAAGTAAGTAAATGAAATAATAAAAAGAAAAAAATAGAAAAGTAAAACGAATAAAATAAACAAAAAACAACCCCCCCCCCACTACAACAACAACAAACCCAGCTCTAAGGGTATTCGAAACATTGACCCCCAGAAAAGTCCTTAAGTATCAATGGGGAATTAGCTCAGATGGTAGAGCGCTCGCTTAGCATGTGAGAGGTACCGGGATCGATGCCCGGATTCTCCAGGAAGTTATTATTATTATTATTATAAACTTTAAATAAATTTAATGTGAATTAAACTATGAGTTGATGGGGTTGAATATTTATTTTCATCTTTTTTTTCGTCTTGGATATTTTCTAAATAATAAGGAAATAATGTAACGGCTAAACTTGCAAATTGGTCGGAAAATTAAAACGGAAAGTTTTTGGGTGGTCCCCCGTGACAGTTTAATTACAGTCTATGAATGAACTTTTTGCGAATTGAGTTACGGTTTATTGGATTAAGGTTGTTTTTAATTACGTATTGCTTAAAAAAACAACAACAAAAAGACCCAAACATTTAATGTTGAAAAATATTTTTTTAAACCAAGTTTAATTGAAATTATACATTGTAATACTAACACAACTGAGACTAATGTGTCTACCATTGGATTCAATAATTAATTTCAATGATTAATTAAATGTATAGTAATTATGGATTTCAATGGTTAATTAAATGTATAGTAATTTTGGATTTTCTTTTTGTAAAGCCATACGTAATTAAAAACAACCTTAATCCCCAACCCCCTAAACCGTAACCCAATTCGCAAAAAGTTCATTCATAGACTGTAGTTAAACTGTCATGGGGGACATTGAATTTTATTGTTGTTTACACATCGATGCATATTAAGAAAAAAAAATTATATGCAACCAGGCTCCAGGGGGAGTCGAACCCTCGACCTCCAGTTTACTAGACTGGCGCTCTAACCAACTGAGCTATAGAGCCACACACAACATTCGCAAACGAATAAAGGCAAATAAAACCTGACTGCTGATATATTCACCCTGCTGTTACATTGATCCAATTTTGTTGATAAAAAGGTTATTTTAAGTCATAGAAAAGCATTTTAGCATCAGTGGGGAATTAGCTCAGATGGTAGAGCGCTCGCTTAGCATGTGAGAGGTACCGGGATCGATGCCCGGATTCTCCAATGTATTTTTTTTTCTTTTTTTCTCACTTTCATCATTATTCTTAAATATTATTCTTTTTTAATGATTCTTTTAATAAAGCCAACTATCTCGAAGTTATCATCTCAAAACTCGGAGTAGCTTGGTAAAAAAAATTAAATTTAAGGATTTTTTTCTCTTAATTTTTCTTTATTATTATCTTTTATAATTTTGTTTTCTAGTTTTATTTTGTTTTGAGCGTTTTGAGTTTTTTTTTTGTTTTGTTTTTTTTTATTCATGAAGTTATTGCCGTGAAACTTTGAGTAATTAGGAAAAAAGAATTTAGATTCTCCAATCGTTTTTTTTGTTTTTTTTATTTTTATTTTAAATTCTCAAACATTTTGATGTTTACCTTATTATTATTATTATTATTATTATTATTATTATTATTAGATATTAATTTTTTTTTTATCTATTCCATTTTTATTTTTATGATTTTGTCTTATTTTATTTTTATGATTTTGTCTTATTTTATTTTTATTTTTTACTTTTTATTTATTTTTTATTTTTTATTTTTTACTTTTTATTTATTTTTTATTTTTTATTTTTGTAATACTTTTTATAAAGCCAGATTTCTCAAAGTTATTGTCACGAAATTCTAATTAGTAGGGAAAAGATGAAATGTAGCGATTTTTAAAAAAAAAATTCCATAACTATATTCTTGAGCTATGGAGCCAGGCGAAGTCGACCATACTTTAGTACATACTTTATCGGTAGCGGACATTTTTTGCATTACTTAGTATAGTAAATAAAAGGGTCCAATTTTTCCCATTGCTACTAACAGTCATGGTATATGAATATGACTAATATAGACAACGGGGAATTAGCTCAGATGGTAGAGCGCTCGCTTAGCATGTGAGAGGTACCGGGATCGATGCCCGGATTCTCCAGGTATTTTTTTTTTTTAATTTAAATAATTTTAATACGAAAGTCTGTAATCACATTTTGATCGGACTGAATATTTATTTCTCTCTGTTTTGTTTTTCTTTGGATAATTCACGATGCAACCATGCTAGATAAAAATTGGTCACATGCGAATAATAATGTTTATCTAAAACTGTTGACATCATAAGTTAAAGTTTTTAAAGTTGTCAATTGTGTGAGTCAATCACTGAGCCGGCCTGTAATTTTTATAACTTAATTATTGCGCATTAGGGACTTGCAAACAGAGGCTAAAATTCGTTTTTGACAAAATGACTTTAGCCCCACTATAAAAAATAATTTACCAAAAATCAGGGAATTATCAGATTTTAATGAAATTTTCAGTGTTTATGTATCAATGAATCTTTATAATGCATTATTTATTTTATTTCAAAACTTTCTTATTTTTTTCAGGTCGCTTAATTTTGACCCCCCTTATGTTGGGGGCGTAAAATGTTTTTCAAGTTGGTCATATATTGTACTAATTACAGTATAAATAATGAGATAAGAGACCGAACTTATGAATAGAAACAATAATTTTTTTTTTTTTTTTTTACGGTTGCGCTTCTATGAGAAAATAAGTACCGAAAATAGAAAATAAAATGTAAAAAATAGTAAATAATTTATTTTTTGGAGATTTCTTTTTTACTCATTTCGATAATTATTTTATTGGCTACTATTTTATAAAGAAAAAATTATACATCGATGTTTTTTCTGCTTAAAAAGGGAGGAGGTACATTTTCAATCGAGTTTTTCTTCAAAACGTATACTTTTTTCGAAAAAAAAAAAAAAAGGTTTGCATTAAGTAGATATTTATTTTTAGAATCTAAAAATATAACATTTTAAACTTAAAATCCGAAAATTTTTATTTTAAATGAATTTTATATATTAATTTTTCATAGCAAAAATACTAAATTAAAGTTTTGAAACAAAATAACTGATGCATTATAAAATTCATTAATTGATAAATCAATACTGAAAATTTCATTAAAATCCGATAATTACCTGATTTTTGGTAATTTTTTTTCCCTCCCAAATGTTACGTTAAAATTGTAAACAAGCGCCTAAAACCATTGAAAAACAGCCAAAATGGCGGATCGCGTCGAAATTGACCAAAACAAATAGTTTTAAATCTTTTAAAAATAAACTGCATATGTAATTATATTTTTCTTTTTTTAATGATGGTTATTATGTTACTACTTATCGATTTAGACAAAGTTTAACCTTAAATAATAGATCTAATTATTCTTAATTCGCTTTTTAAAACTCGTAGTATCCGATTTTTTTTGCTAGTCAATCACTGATTATGACAAACAAACACTATATCACCCATTTTTGCGTTAGATCAACAAGTATTGCATTTTTTAAAAATCAGGTTTAGACTTTTCTGACTTGAACAAATTAAAATAAGTAAATAAATAAATTTAAAAAAAAAAAGTAAAAAAAAGGATACTAAAAAAGAGACTCCAATGAGATTCGAACCCTCGACCTCCAATTTAAGCCTGATTGGGGAATTAGCTTTTGCCTTGCATGTTTAAGGTACGGGGATGAATGTAACAAACAGAATTACAAAATAAATCTTTTAATTATTGAGAAAAAAATTAGATGTCAAAAAATTTCGGGAGGACGCGTGAACTGCTTCCATTTCCTTGAAGAAGATTGAAGAAAGCGAATGCTTAAATTTTAATTTCATTGATAAATAAAAAAAAAAAAGAAAATATAAAGTCACCAAGGCTCCAGGGGGAGTCGAACCCTCGACCTCCAGTTTACTAGACTGGCGCTCTAACCAACTGAGCTATAGAGCCACAGACAAGAACGGTGAACGAATAAAGGAAAATAAAACCTGACTGTTGATATTTTCTCTAAGCCGTTACATTGATTAAATTTTGTTGATAAAAAGGTTATTTTTAATAATCGGTATCAGTGGGGAATTAGCTCAGATGGTAGAGCGCTCGCTTAGCATGTGAGAGGTACCGGGATCGATGCCCGGATTCTCCAGAAAGTTTTTTTTTTTTAAACTTCAAATAATTTTAATGTGTAAGTCAGTAACGACAAATTGATCAGACTGAATATTTATTTGTCTACTTTTTCTTTCTTTGAATATTTTTATGATGCAACAATCCTAATAAAAGTAATGAAGAGAGAGAGAGAGAGAGAGAGAGAGAGAGAGAGAGCACAAAAAAAGAGACAAAAAAAAAGGAGAGAGACAAAAAGGAGAGAGAGACAAAAAAAAGACAAAAAAAGAGACAAAAAGAAATAATAATGAAAAAAAAAAAAAAAAAAAAAAAATAGGAGAGAGACAAACCGCCCAAAAACTTTCCGTTTTAATTTTCCGACCAATTTTCAAGTTTAAATTGACCCGACTGAATAAATGTGATCGGTTGACCTGTACTGGGATAGAGACTTAACAGACAGAAAATCTTTTAATTATTGAGAAAAAATTTGGTGTCGAAAAAATTCGTTTGCGTAGATTTCTATTTCCTCGAAAAAAATTAAAGAAAGCGAATGCCTAAATTTTAATTTATTGTTATTTACCCATCCATACGTATTTAGAAAAAAAAAATATATGCAACCAGGCTCCAGGGGGAGTCGAACCCTCGACCTCCAGTTTACTAGACTGGCGCTCTAACCAACTGAGCTATAGAGCCACACACAACATTCGCAAACGAATAAAGGCAAATAAAACCTGACTGCTGATATATTCACCCTGCTGTTACATTGATCCAATTTTGTTGATAAAAAGGTTATTTTAAGTCATAGAAAAGCCATTTCAGCATCAGTGGGGAATTAGCTCAGATGGTAGAGCGCTCGCTTAGCATGTGAGAGGTACCGGGATCGATGCCCGGATTCTCCAATGTTTTTTTTTCCTTTTTATTTATTTTAAATCTGAAACTTTTTTTCCCCACTTTTATTATTATTCTTTAATATATTTTTCTTTTTATGATTCTTTTAATAAAGCCAAATTTCTCGAAGTTATTTTCTCAAAACTTAAATAAAATTTAAGGATTTTTTTTTCATTAATCTTTCTTTATTATTATCTTTTATAATTTTGTTTTATAGTTTTATTTTAATAATTTTAATGTATAAGTCAGTAACAAAAAATTGATAAGACTGAATATTTATTTGTTTTCTTTTCTTTTTTTCTTTGAATATTTTTTATGATGCAACAATCCTAATAAAAGTAATGAAGAGAGAAAGGAGAGAGACAAAAAAAAAAAGAGACAAAAAAAAGAGACAAAAAAAAGAGCCCCCCAAAAAGGAGAGACAATGAGAGAATAAAAAAGGGGGGAGTACGAGAATAAAAAGGGGGAGTACGAGATTGAAAAGGGGAGTACGAGAAAGAGAGAGAGAAATAGAGAGAGAGAAAGAGATGTGAATCCATGCTGTCAGTGCGACATGATGATGATGCTGATGATGGTGATACGGTATATCAGTGTTGGTTAGGGAGGTATTTAGCATAACCTCTCACCAGGTCAGTATGCAACATAAGCCACGCACAAACCAAAACTCATGCGAAAAAAAAACAAAAAAACAAAAACAAAAAAACGTGTATCTAGTTGGCATTTCCCTTTTTGTGGCGCCTCAGGCACCGGGCAATAAACCCAGCCCTGTCCCTTTAAATGAGGGTGGGCAAGTGTTGCCTGGTGGGGACGCTCCCACCCTAGGATCACCCTATATATTTGTCTAGTATGGCCGAAGCTGAAGAGTTAGTCAGATAAACTGGAAATCGATGATTCGAAATCCCCCCTGGAGCATTTAAATTCCCCGTTTAATCTGGGTTACGATTTTTTTGACTTGAACAAATTAAAATAAATAAATAAATAAATAGATAAAAATAAAAAATAAAAAAGTAAAAGGAATATAAAAAATGCTCCGGGAGGATTTGAACGCACGACCTCCAGTTTAAGCATGAATATGATATTTATTGTTATTTACCCATCCATGCGTAATTAGAAAAAAAAATTATATGCAACCAGGCTCCAGTGGGAGTCGAACCCTCGACCTCCAGTTTACTAGACTGGCGCTCTAACCAACTGGCATAGATTTAACAGATAGAATCACAAAATAAATATTTTAATTATTGAGAAAAAATAAGCGTCAAAATATTTCAGGAGGTTGCGTGGTCTTCCATTTCCTTGAAGAATATTAAAGAAAGTGAATACTTAAATTCTAATTTCATTCTTATTTATTGTTAATGTCGGTAATCTTTCAGTATAATTTAAAACATGTACACGTCAAGGCTCCAGAGAGATTCGAACTCTCGACCTCCAGTTTACTAGACTGGCGCTCTAACCAACTGAGCTATAGAGCCGCATATAATATAACGATCTGAATAACAGGAAATAAGGTGACTGCTGATATTTTCACTCTGTTGTTACATTGATTCACTTGTGTTGATAAAAAGGTTATTGTAAGTCATAGAAAAGATTTTCAGCATCAGTGGGGAATTAGCTCAGATGGTAGAGCGCTCGCTTAGCATGTGAGAGGTACCGGGATCGATGCCCGGATTCTCCAGGAATTTTTTTTTTTTTAACTTCAAATAAATTTAATGCGAATATCTGTAACTATGAGTTGATGGGGTTGAATATTTATTTTCGTCTTGGATATTTTCTAAATAAGGAAATAATGTAAATACAAATTGATCCGAATGAATACTTTTTTTCTTTGGATATTTTTATGAAGCAACAATCCTAAACGAAAATTATATATATATATATATATATATATATATATATATATATATATTGTGTGTGTGTGTGTGCTGGCAACCTTCCGTCTATTTAAGACGATGGCGTAGTGTCCATTTACATTTTTTTAAATCTACAACTACAAGAGTGGCTATATAAACATATAGCTACGTGAGTGGCCATATATATATATATATATATATATATATATATATATGAGAAGTAAATACATAGCTATGTGTTTTATGATATAGCTTTTTTTAGCCGACAATTTTTGGGAGAATATGTGCTTAATTGAAGTCGTACCTAATTTTGAAATTAATTAATTAGGCGGGCATACCTATTTAAATGTAAGGCTAAACATATATGAGAGAGAGAGAGAGAGAGAAAGAGAAATAGATTAAAATTGATTAAACAGTTTAATCGTTAAATTATTTTTCATTCCCTACATATTTTCAGTCTGTTCCCTTTTTGTTTATACAAAGTCTTATATAAACGGCAGGAGACATCTAAATTTCAGAAACAAAAACAAATGAAAATGTGTCTACAGTAATGTATCTACATTACTTAATAAAAGAAACAAATTGGAAATACTAATAAAAGAAAGTCAACCCGATGTCATATGCCTATTGGAAATAATTCAAAAAAATATTAAATTAAACATCCAATCTTGTGAGTTCCAATTTCATGGATATGATTGTTTTTCAAATTTAGAAGATGAAACTATGCAAAGGGGAGGAATAATACTAATTTAAAAAAAATATATCTAGCAAAACAAATTCAATTACCAGACTTTATTGAAAGTGTTTGGTGTGAAATATTATTAAAATCATCTGATAAGTTAACCATTGGATGTATTTATAGATCCCCAAATAGCAGCATCGAAAATACCAAAAAAATTAAACTATTACCTTAATTCCCTTGTAAATAATAACAGCCATGTTCTAATAACTGGAGATTTTAATTTTCCAGAAATTGATTGGGATCATGGGACTTCTCTTTATTAAAAAAAAGCTCCAGACTTTATGGAAGCTATACGTGACTCCTTTCTTTTTCAACACATAAAAAACCCAACACATTTCAGAAACAATCAAAACCCAAATATACTAGACCTAATCCTTACAAATGAAGAAAATATGATAACTGATTTAGTACACCAAGCCCCTTTAGGTAAAAGTCACTACCATGTGATAGAATTCAATTACATTTGTTACACAAAAGAACATAATGCAACAGAAATTAAGTACAATTATCAAAAATGTAAATTTGAAGATATGAGGAAGATATTAAAGGATACAAAAATTGAAAACAGGCTGATAAATCTTAATGCAGAGGAATCTTGGAAAGAGTTGGAAGATTCACTAAACTGTATCAAAACATTAATTCCAAAAAGAAAATGTACAATTAGTAGGAGAAAAAAAGCACCATGGATGAATGAAACAACATTTAGGAAGATGAATGAAAAAAGGAAAACATATCAAAATTATCTTGGGACAAGAGATGGAAAAGACTACCAAAATTATCTTAGGACAAGAGATGGAAAAGACTATGAAAATTATCTTAGGACAAGAGATGGAAGAGACTATCAAAATATCTTAGGACAAGAGATGGAAGAGACTATCAAATTATCTTAGACTATCAAAATTATCTTTACAAAATTATCTTAGGACAAGAGATGGAAAGACTATCAAAATTATCTTAGGACAAGAGATGGAAGAGACTATCAAAATTATCTTAGGACAAGAGATGGAAAAGACTATCAAAATTATCTTAGGACAAGAGATGGAAAAGACTATGAAAATTATCTTAGGACAAGAGATGGAAGAGACTATCAAAATTATCTTAGGACAAGAGATGGAAAAGACTATGAAAATTATCTTAGGACAAGAGATGGAAAAGACTATCAAAATTATCTTAGGACAAATATTATCTTAGGACAAGAGATGGAAAAGACTATGAAAATTATTAGGACAAGAGATGGAAAAGACTAAAAATTATCTTAGGACAGAGATGGAAGAGACTATCAAAATTATCTTAGGACAAGAGATGGAAAAGACTATCAAAATTATCTTAGGACAAGAGATGGAAGAGACTATCAAATTATCTTAGGACAAGAGATGGAAAAGACTATCAAATTATTTAGGACAAGAGATGGAAAAGACTATAAAATTATCTTAGGACAAGAGATGGAAGAGACTATCAAAATTATCTTAGGACAAGAGATGGAAAAGACTATGAAAATTATCTTATGGAAATTATCTTAGGACAAGAGATGGAAAAGACTATAAAATTATCTTAGGACAAGAGATGGAAGAGACTATCAAAATTATCTTAGGACAAGAGATGGAAGAGACTATCAAAATATCTTAGGACAAGAGATGGAAAAGACTATGAAAATTATCTTAGACAAGAGATGGAAAAGACTATGAAAATTATCTTAGGACAAGAGAGGAAGAGACTATCAAAATTATCTTAGGACAAGAGATGAAAAGACTATCAAAATTATCTTAGGACAAGAGATGGAAGAGACTATTCAAAATTATCTTAGGACAAGAGATGGAAGAGAATTATCTTAGACAAGAGATGAAGAGACTATCAAAATTATCTTAGGACAAGAGATGGAAGAGACTATCAAAATTATCTTAGGACAAGAGATGGAAAAGACTATCAAAATTATCTTAGGACAAGAGATGGAAGAGACTATCAAAATTATCTTAGGACAAGAGATGGAAGAGACTATCAAAATTATCTTAGGACAAGAGATGGAAGAGACTATCAAAATTATCTTAGGACAAGAGATGGAAGAGACTATCAAAATTATCTTAGGACAAGAGATGGAAGAGGACTATCAAAATTATCTTAGGACAAGAGATGGAAAAGACTATGAAATTATCTAGGACAAGAGATGGAAAGACTAAAAATTATCTTAGGACAAGAGATGGAAGAGACTATCAAAATTATCTTAGGACAAGAGATGGAAGAGACTATCAAAAATTATCTTAGGACAAGAGATGGAAGAGACTATCAAAATTATCTTAGGACAGAGATGGAAGAGACTATCAAAATTATCTTAGGACAAGAGATGGAAGAGACTATCAAAATTATCTTAGGACAAGAGATGGAAAAGACTATCAAAATTATCTTAGGACAAGAGATGGAAGAGACTATCAAAATTATCTTAGGACAGAGATGGAAGAGACTATCAAAATTATCTTAGGACAAGAGATGGAAGAGACTATCAAAATTATCTTAGGACAAGAGATGGAAAAGACTATGAAAATTATCTTAGGACAAGAGATGGAAGAGACTATCAAAATTATCTTAGGACAAGAGATGGAAAAGACTATGAAAATTATCTTAGGACAAGAGATGGAAAAGACTATGAAAATTATCTTAGGACAAGAGATGGAAGAGACTATCAAAATTATTAGGACAAGAGATGGAAGAGACTATCAAAATTATCTTAGGACAAGAGATGGAAGAGACTATCAAAATTATCTTAGGACAAGAGATGGAAAAGACTATCAAAATTATCTTAGGACAAGAGATGGAAGAGACTATCAAAATTATCTTAGGACAAGAGATGGAAAGAGACTATCAAAATTATCTTAGGACAAGAGATGGAAGAGACTATCAAAATTATCTTAGGACAAGAGAACAAGAGATGGAAAAGACTATCAAAATTATCTTAGGACAAGAGATGGAAAAGACTATGAAAATTATCTTAGGACAAGAGATGGAAGAGACTATGAAAATTATCTTAGGACAAGAGATGGAAGAGACTATGAAAATTATCTTAGACAAAAATTATCTTAGGACAAGACTATCAAAATTATCTTAGGACAAGAGATGGAAAAGACTATCAAAATTTAGGACAAGAGATGGAAGAGATCAAAATTATCTTAGGACAAGAGATGGAAGAAGACTATCAAAATTATCTTAGACAAGAGATGGAAAGACAAAATTATCTTAGGACAAGAGATGGAAGAGACTATCAAAATTATCTTAGGACAAGAGATGGAAGAGACTATCAAAATTATCTTAGGACAAGAGATGGAAAAGACTATCAAAATTATCTTAGGACAAGAGATGGAAGAGACTATCAAAATTATCTTAGGAAGAGACTATCAAAATTATCTTAGGACAAGAGATGGAAAAGACTATGAAAATTATCTTAGGACAAGAGATGGAGAGACTATCAAAATATCTTAGGACAAGAGATGGAAAAGACTATGAAAATTATCTTAGGACAAGAGATGGAAGAGACTATCAAAATTATCTTAGGACAAGAGAGGAAGAGACTATCAAAATTATCTTAGACAAGAGATGGAAAAGACTATGAAAATTATCTTAGATGGAAGAGACTATCAAAATTATCTTCAAATTATCTTAGGACAAGAGATGGAAGAGACTATCAAAATTATCTTAGGACAAAGATGAAGAGACTATCAAAATTAGGACAAGAGATGGAAGAGACTATCAAAATTATCTTAGGACAAGAGATGGAGAGACTATCAAAATTATCTTAGGACAAGAGATGGAAGAGACTATCAAAATTATGCAAAATTAAGGAATCAGTTGAAATGGGAATGCAAGAAAGCAAAAATAGATTTTGAAAAGAAAATTGCCAAAGAAGCTTAAAAAATCCAAAAGCTTTTTTTAAATATGCAAATAATAAAAACTAGACTTGAATTCCCCGATTTATTAGTGCCAGATAGAAACAAAGCTACATCTGATGAAAAAAAAGCGAATATATTGAAAGAGTATTTTTCTAGTGAAAATATACCATACTTTACCGAAAGATCATATAAGAAGGAACTAAGAAGTATAATAGTAACCAAAGAAGAAGTTCACGAAAAAATAGCGAAATTAAATTCGAACAAATCTCCAGGACCAGATGAACATCACCCTTTAATTTTAAAGGAATTGATACAAGATATATCTTTACCATTGAGTATAGTCTTCACTAAATGCATTGCTGAGAAGTATGTACCTCAATCTTGGAGGGAGGCTAATGTAACAGCTTTATTTAAAAAGGGAAATAAAAGTAATCCATGCAATTATAGACCAGTTAGTTTGACAAGTATCATTTGCAAATTGTTAGAATCTATAATAAAGGACAAAATATTCAGACATGGAATTAAACTTTTTTCTACGAATCAGCATGGATTCATTAAAGGAAGATCTTGTAGTACAAATCTTTTGGCAGTAATGGATAAGTGGACGGAGTCTCTAGATCTTGGATTACCGATGGACACCATCTACCTAGACTTTGCCAAGGCATTTGACTCTGTACCTCACACAAGGCTGCTATTGAAGCTACAAAAATATGGGATAAATGGCCAGGTTCTGAATTGGATAAAATAATTCCTGGGTAATAGACGACAATGTGTCAAAATTAAAAACACTAAATCAAAATGGGCTCCAGTGACAAGTGGAATCCCACAAGGAAGTGTTATTGGACCTTGTCTTTTTGTTATATTTATAAATGATCTCCCGGAAATTATCATATGCTACACACAAATATTTGCAGATGATACAAAAATATATTGTTAATGATCGAAATGATACTGACAAAATCCAAACTGACATTAACAATCTTGTAGATTAGTCTGATAGTTGGCAAATGAGATTCAACACAGCTAAATGTAAGGTACTTCACATAGGAAGAAATAACCCTAAACACGAATATTGTATGAGAAACAAATCTCTCTAATGAAAGAGAAATACTAAAAAATACAGCGCTAGAAAAAGACCTTGGTGTGAATGTGGACACCGAATTAAAATTTTCCAAACACATAGAAAATACAAGTAAATAAAGCAAACAAGATATTAGGATTAATGCGAAAGTCATATGAATACATGGATAAAGAAATGCTGAAAAAATTAATTCACTGCATTAGTAAGACCTCATTTGGAGTTTGCTGATGTGGTTTGGAGCCCAAGACTCATCAAGGACACAAAACTCATTGGGGGAGTTCAGGAGAGCTACTAAATTAGTGAATAATTTAAAATCCCTTTCGTATGAAGAAAGACTTAGAAACATTGACTTACCAAGTCTGGTTTTCCGACGTATAAGAGGGGATATGATTGAAGCCTACAAATACACGCATGGTTTTTATTCAACGAACACTGACCTACTAAACATTGCTCAAACTATCTATACAAGGGGACATAAAAATTAAAACTTTAAAAATCTTGTAAAGCAAACGCAAGAGAAAATTATTTTAGCCACAGAGTGGTGGATACATGGAATAAACTACCTTCATCAGTAGTGAATGCCCCATCTCTAAACTCCTTTAAGGCAAAGTTGGATAATCTGTGGAATGATTAAAATATTCCGTGGAACAGCTGATAGGTCTCAGACCTAATATACTAGCTGAAATGATATTATATTATATCATCTAATGTCTTGTTTTACCTAGAAGACAAAAGATGAGGACAATAGTCCGAATAATCCAAATAATACTAATTATCAAGCTTCATCTAAAAAATTTAGAGAAATAAAAAAAAAAAGCATTTATTTCAAAAGGCGAGGCAGGTGTTGTAAAATATCTACATTGATTTGCCGATAAAAAGCAAGAGACGCGACTCGGAAGATATCTAAGTTGGGTCAGAATTACATCTGACGCCGGCACGGTACCCCCCCCCAAAAAAAAAAAAGCAGCGTAAGTTAGGGCAGGGGTTCGGGACGACAAAACGTTAAAATTACCCAAAGTGTTTTTTTTCTTTCTGTCAGTTTTGGGAGTAATTTTTCTTCCCCCCCCTCCCTTCTTTTACAGAATCCCCCCCCCCCATAGCGTTACATTCCGAGGGAATTCGCGACACTAAACAGGCAGAATCCTAAAATAAACATCTGAAGCATCAAGAAAATCAGGTGTCGAAAAATTCCGGTGAGTGCGTGGATATCCGTTTTCACTAGGTACCACCAAAATAGGTCACGTGATCAGTTTAGGCCGTATTGAAGAAAGAAACGTAAATATTTAAAAACTTTTTTTTTTCTAAATCTTGCAAAAAATATAACGAACATAGAGAGTTGTTATAAAGAAAAATAGTTCATTCAAAGATCACTTCCCGTTATCTTGAAAAATAAGTAAAACAGTCTATCATTTTTTACAACAGGGTCAGTTTCTTTGATATTTTTAGCAGAATTTTGTATATATGGTTCTTTTACTAAAAAAACTTCCCTATAGAAACATAAAAATCTGATATAATTGTTCAGACTCATCTTTATAGAAAAAAAGTTTTAAAAATTTTGTTGTCTCATTTTTTCATATTTCATAAAATAAAATGGGGTGGATAGACTTCGTAAAAAAATATTTCCCCCAATATATTTCAGGAAAACCCAATTTCAGACATATTTTCGTGAAAATCGGACCATTAGTTGATTTTTCATAGAATTTTGAAAAAAAGCCTCGAGTCGTAACTTGTTTTTTAGCTACGTTAAATTTCAATTGATTTAACAGTCTGATAATAAACATTGTTTTCTTTCATAATTTTCATTATATCCGTCAGCAGAAAACATTTTTTTTTTTAATCCGGAGTTTTTCCTTCTTTTGAAAGGACAAAATATTTTCAAGATAATATAATATTACGCTTTTATGCAAGTTGCATGGGGAGGGATGTAAATTTCACAGGGCAAATTGGTGGTACCTAATTTCCACCAAGAAGATTTGGTTGATTTTGTTTTACGACATTATGTCATAATGGAATGCTGAATCAAGTCATTTTGATATCTGGTTGCATACAGTATCTGCAGTTGTTTAAATGGTCACCCATCCAAGCATTGAACAGGCTCATCGCTGCTTAACTTCAATGATCTAGCTGGAACGTAACTTGACCATAAGGCCTCAAGAAAAGTTAAAGAAATTGAACGTTAAAATGTTAATTTAATTTTTATTACCTGATTATCCCACCAAACTGTGATACATTTAAAAAAAAAAAAAAATTAAATATACGAAACTCAGCGGGATTCGAACCCTTGACCACCAGTTTAAAGAAACTGAAAGTTAAGATCTAATTGTTAATTATTGTTTATATCCATCAATTTATTAATCTGTAATATATATTTTGAAAAAAAAATCAAATCAAATGGATCGTTAAGTAAATTAATAGCGTTGATCCCAGGGGGCTATCCCCCCAGGCAATACCTGCCCCCTTGATTTAAAGGGACAGGGCTAGTCTTATTGCCCAGCGCCT
Organism: Doryteuthis pealeii; assembly: GCA_023376005.1. Taxonomy (NCBI): domain Eukaryota; kingdom Metazoa; phylum Mollusca; class Cephalopoda; order Myopsida; family Loliginidae; genus Doryteuthis; species Doryteuthis pealeii. Next base: position 5,639,124 of record CM042158.1, on the reverse strand, counting down.
GAGGCGCCCAGTTGAGGGGGAATGCCGTCGGGATCGACGCATTTTTGTGTCTACCATCCATGAGCTTCGGCTTGTGGGTGTCCTTGTGTCACGCCCTCATAAGTGGGATGAGAGGCAAATACACTTAGGTCTTGTAGAATTAATCCAGAAATAACGTATCTCCTTCGTGAGTGGTGACAAGGTATTTATTTACCAATTCGACCAATCAAAGGAAAGTAGACACCAACCACATGTATAAATTACTACGCAATCCTTAGTCCTGCTTTCGTCCCTCAGAAGATTGCAGGTGAGTAGTTTTCATTTTTTTCCGACAAAACAATGTCTGTATGTTTGTTTGTACAACGACCGAACGTACATCTTTTTTTAAAGGAAAATTTGGCAGAGACCAGCAAAGTTCTATAAAATCCACGCCATATATTTTTATTCGAGAAGGGTTAAATAAACGTTTTACCGCTCGTTTTTCAAAAAATATAAATAATAATATATTCAAAAATTAATTTTAAAAAACACACATAAAACATAAAGCAAATTAATAAGGGCAATCCTTAACTTGTTCCTCGTAAATTCCTACCATAAAATAAACTGAACCCTCATTTTATGTCCGTGTTTTTGCAATAAATGTTTTATTTTTCTTGCACCCGTTATTTTACAATACTAAATATATTTTCTTTATTTGTTAAAGAATAAAGAAAATATATTTAGTATTGTAAAATAACGGGTGCAAGAGAAATAAAATATTTATTGCAAAAACACGGACATAAAATGAGGGTTCAGTTTATTTTATGGTAGGAATTTACGAGGAACAAGTTAAAGATACCTTTAATAAGGATAAAACACAATTAAAGAAAAGGAAAAATCCAGGGGGGTAATACCTATGTACAGTCCGGAGGGGGGGGGATAGATTACCTATATTATTGTAACAATCCCTAAAAATATAATAATAGATATATAATCTCTTAGGTTCCATTTTGAAAGGTTAAATCAGAGACAATGTCTCCATGAAGGAAATATAACAAAAGTGAAAAATCGGCATGAAAATTTAAAAAATATATTCTTTTTAAAAACACACAATAAAAAAATCTTTAACTCCGGTTACATTTCCGACGAAGTAATTTCACCTTTAAAAACAATCTGTAACAAATATATAAAAAAAAGGCTCCAGGGGGAGTCGAACCCTCGACCTCCAGTTTACTAGACTGGCGCTCTAACCAACTGAGCTATAGAGCCGCACCACATTGAGTTAAGATAAAATCAAATAAATTATAACTGCTGATATTTTTCACTCCGCAGTCACAGCGGTTCAATTTTGTTGATAAAAAGGTTATTTTGTGTCACAGAAAGACTAACGAGATTCAGTTGGGGAATTAGCTCAGATGGTAGAGCGCTCGCTTAGCATGTGAGAGGTACCGGGATCAATGCCCGGATTCTCCAGAAGTTTTTTTTTCTTTTTAAATTTCAAATAATTTTAATGTGAATGTCTAACTATGAGCTGATCGGGCAGAATATTTATTTTCGTCTTTTTTTTTCTCTTTTGGATACTTTCTAAATAATGATATTTTCTAAAATAATAATTTTCGTCATTTTTGTTGTTGATATTTTTTAAATAAGAATAATCAAATAATGTGGGGAAGAAAATGTGTGTGTATTTTTTTTCACCGAGGTCAAGTAACAAATATTTCGTTTTGATCAACAGGGAGTGCCAAAAATCTTTACAATCAAGGGTTTTAAATTTATTTTTATAAAATACGGATTTGACGTCATGTTTGACAATATCTAACTTAGACAAAAATTTGACCTTAAATAATCAATTTAATTAATTTTAATTCGTTTTTAAAATTAAAATGAGTCAATATTTTGGGATACCCAATTTCGAGTTGTATTTTATTTTCTTTCTTTTTTTTTCTTTTCCTTTTTTTAATTTACACATCCACCATGATGGCCCGTGCTCAGTTGGTAGAGCACCTAGCTCGAAGTTACAAGGTTCCGGTCCCCAACAACTCAGCGCATGTGCCTTACAGATTGGGTAAACTAATCTGCGCGGTAAAGTGCCCCCCCCAAAAAAAACAAAAAAAAAACTCCCTGGTCTAGGGAAAAGAGGATAGACTCCTTCGCTGTCCGGGTGATACTGACAAAACGCCACTCCACCGACTTTACTGATATTTTGACACGTCAGTTCAATTCTGTTGATGAAAGGTTTATTTTTACTTAGAGAGGGGAATTAGCTCAGATGGGAGTGCATTCGTTTATGTTAGATATACCGGGATAGACTTAACTTACAGGATAAAAAAAATAATTTTTTTAATCATTAAAAAAATAAATAAATAAGGGGTTGAAAAAATTCCGTAGGATGCGTTTTCATTTTCTCGAAGTAGAATTTAATTGGGATTTACTATTTATAATCATCTATTCATTAATCTGTAATGTAAAGAGAAAAAAAGGCTCCAGGGGGATTCGAACCCTCGACCTCCAGTTTACTAGACTGGCGCTCTAACCCAACTGAGCTATAGAGCCGATTTGTATTCATACGTTTCTTCTCAGAATTTTAAAAGAATAAATCAATATTACCAATGATAAAAAAAAAGGAAAGCTCCAGAGAGATTCGAACTCTCGACCTCCAGTTTACTAGACTGGCGCTCTAACCAACTGAGCTATAGAGCCGCACACAATAATTTGCCCTAAATAACAGAAAATAAAACCTGACTGCTGATATTGTTAATTTGAAGTATCATCAGTTAAATATTGTTGATAAAAGGGTATTTTATGTCATGGGAAAAATGATTAAATAGCAGTGGGGAATTAGCTCAGATGGTAGAGCGCTCGCTTAGCATGTGAGAGGTACCGGGATCGATGCCCGGATTCTCCAGATATTTTTAAATATATATTTCAGATAATTTTGATGCGAAAGTCTGTAGCGATTCGCTGATCGAGCTGAATATTTATTTCCGTCTTTCTTTTTTTTCTCTTTTTTTTCGTGTGAAAAATAGAAATTTTGTCTGTATGGATGCTGGAGAGACATAAACTAGACACCACCAATTTGTTGGCTCATTTTCATTTTAAAAACGAACTAAAATTAATTAAATCGATTATTTAAGCTGAAATCTTTGTCCAAGTCGAAAAGTAGTAACATAATGAGCATAAATAAATAAATAAATAAATAAAAGCAAAATAATATTACACATCTAATTTATTTTTAATACTTTTTAAACTATTTCTTTCGGTCAATTTTGCTCAATCACAAGTAAACATGGCCGTAAACGCTGCCAAAGATGACAAAAGATTCATATTTTCCAAAATAAATTTAACCTCACCGATTGAAAAAAATTACCAAAAATCAGGGAATTATCCGATTTTAAAGAAATATTCAGTGTTGATTTATCAATGAATGAATTTTATAATGCATTAGTTATTTTGTTTCAAAGCTTGCTGATTTCATTAGGTTTGGTTTGGTTTGATTTGTTTTACGGCATATCAACCACAGTGGGTCATTTAATGCCGATAAAGTTTTGAAATAAATCAATTCTTAATGGATAATACAATTTTTTTATAAATACATTTTTCTATTTAACCCATAGATGGGACCCTAACAGGTACTACCACTCCGGGTGAGAGTGGACCAGGGAGCAATGGTGATGAAGGGGTGCTCCACATTCCCCAAACCTCCAAAACTGAAACCTCACCATCAGATAGTTTAACGTCATTCCCAGGACATGTCGACCTGCAGCCACCGCCTTCTAGCACCCATATGGTAAAAAGGGTTGGGGCTTGCCATAAGGGCAATAGGGTTGGGAAGATTTCATTAGGTATTTCTGATATGGTAAATTAAAAGATAAAATTCATTTAAAATATGAAACGCCTCTAATGGTTGGCATCTTTCCGTCTACGAAAGACGATGGAGTAGTGTCAAGGTTTTTGTTAACTTGAACTACATAGTCTGGGTGGTTTCATATGGAGGATGAACTGTTGCCCGTGCAGCAACCCTCCCCCTCTCCACACTGCCGCTGTGATCCAAAGGAAAGGTAAGGGGCCAATACAGTTTGGCAACGGTAGTGTTGCAGGAGTTAATGGGTAGCACTGGATTTCAGCATCACACCACCTTAGGGACTCCAGCTCCTGATTTATTTTCGAGGTTTACTCCCCTAGCCTTTCCTTGAGGGCAACAGAGGTTCTGTGTCGGACTTCTTGAGTTGATGGGTTGCCAACCAAGGCTAAGGAGCCCATTTCAAACCCATTTGGGGATTTATGCGAGTAGTAAGTACCCCAATCTTACTACTATTGGTGTTCCTGAAAAAGAATTGAGGTTGGGGATATGGTATATTTTGCATTTGTGTATCAGATAATCAATGATCTCATATATTGTGTGACCCCCTCAAATTTGATTTCCAATAGATAAATTTATCATATATCTCATGTATCATGCAAGTTCGATTTTTGGTAGGCTCCGTCTCATTCATATATATATTTATGGAAATATATTTTCTATTCAATTCCCGGATCTTTGGTATTTTTTTTCAATCGGGGTGGAGTGGGGTGGGGTTAATTTAAAAAAAAAAATACGGATTTTACATCATCTTTGGCAGTGCCTAACATAAACTTTAAAAGTTTCGTCCATCCATACATCTTGATTCAAAAGATAAATAGTTATTTTCCAACACGAATTTTCACAGAAAGACGAACGTTGGAAAATCCGGCTACTAACTCGTAAAATGGACACCCAGGAATACGACCACCATGCAAATATATTTTAAAAAATAAGTAAAAGGTTCCATGCGGATTCGAACCCTCAACCCACTGAGCTAGAGAATAGCAGATACTAATCGACAATAAAGGGGATTGAAACCTGACTAATTTAACTTTTAATTACTATCTATATCCACCAATCTGTAATATCTGGGTAATTCCATATCAATTCATCCAGCCCCTTCATTTTTTTCTTAAATTTTTATCCAAGTGTGAATCATGATAAAGTTAGCCAATCCCCAAAATTTGAGATTCCAATTCCAAAAAAGAGCTAAAATTCGACATAACTCCGCCAATTTTTGAAATTGGAAGCTCAAATTTTGGGGATCGTATAACTTTAACATAGTCTACACCTGGAAAAAAATTCAGAAAAATTGAAGTGGGTAGGGGATAATTTTACTTTTTTTCTGGATGATTTGACATGGAATTATTATTAAAAAAATTATTTAAAAAATCGAATTCAAAATAAGGCTTCTGCTGGATTCGAACCCTTCGACCAGACTGGTACTCTACTGCCTGGGCTATAGAAACACGGAAAGTATATTTAAATGAGGATAAAAGTAAATACAATCCGACTGCTGATATTTTCTCTCTGCAGTCCAAGTGGGGCATTTTGTTGTTGTTGATAAAAGCGTATTTTAAGTCATGCAAAGCTTTTGTATAGTAGTGGGGAATTAGCTCAGATGGTAGAGCGCTCGCTTAGCATGTGAGAGGTACCGGGATCGATGCCCGGATTCTCCAGAAAGTTTTTTTTTCTTTTTAAATAATTTTAATACGAATGTCTGTAGCTGTATGTTGATCAGGCTGAATATTTATTTCAGTGTTTTTTTATTTTTTTTATTTTGGATATTTTCGCGACGCAACAATCCTAAATAAAAGATGATGGGTAATCTGAACATTAGCTACATAAATGAGAGTAACCTCCCCTTGTTTATTTCATTTTGAAGAAGCCATATGTTTTGGTCGGCCATATTCGTTTCACTGTAAATCAATACAACTGCATGTTTTAACACGAAAATATCATAAAATATCTTCTTAATAACAATTAAGTTCATTTCAAATAATGCGCAAGCACAATTAAGAACACATTTTATGATATTTTCGTGTTAAAACATGCAATTGTATTAATTCGAAACAAATTCGTATTTTCAGTGTAGATTTACGGTGAAATGAAAATGGCCGACCAAAACATATGGCTTCCTCAAAGTGAAATAAACTAGGGGAGGTTACTCTCATGTAGCTAATGTTCAGATTACCAGATAATGAATTAAGGACAGGAGAAAAATGTTCTCTTGTTACCGGGATCAACTGAAAAACTGTTCGTCTTGATATACGTTTACTCGGCTTAATCTAATAGTAAACGAGTCTTTTGAAAACTGTCATAGAGAGTCTTTTAACGTATTATTGTTGATTGGTTGGATTTTACGGCATGTCAACCCTAGACGAGTTATTTTATGCCGAATACGTTTTGTTTTATTCATTCCTGTTGGGTATTCAATTTTTTTAACTCAATTTTTTAAACACATTTTTAAAAAATTCATCCTTTGATCTATTTAACCCATAGATAGAAATAACAGGTACGACCACTCCGGGTCAGAGTGAACCTGAGACTAATGGTGATGAAGGGGTATTCCACACTCCCCAGAGCTCACCGTTTAATGCAGTAGTGTATATATACAGTACTTCACCATGGAGGCGCGTGGTCTAATGGTTAGAGTCGTAGGAAGTGGACTCGTCGACCCGAGTTCAATTTCTGGACGAGGCATAGCGCTAATACCCTTAGGAAAAGTAATGAATCTAATTCTCCCTCCAGCTATGGGTAAATAGCAGCGCAGAAATGGGCTTTTTAACCATGGCTAGGTAACCAGTCTGGATCTCTCTCCTTTTTT